>WEIT01000556.1:45969-72985 GCA_013389985.1 Dryoscopus gambensis
TCACCCCTAAAATCTCCCGGACCCCCCAGCCCCCTCAACACCTCCGACCCCCAAAGCTCCCCAACCTCCTCGCCGTCCCCAGAAGCCGCAGCCCCCAAACCTTCCCGTCCCCCCCAGTCTCCCCGCTTCCCAGGCCGTGCCGCAGCGTGGCAGCAGGGCCAGGTACCCCACGGCTGCCCCTCAGCCGAGACCCTTCTGTCGGCAGGGAAAATGGCATGGCTTTAAACTGCCAGAGGACAGGGTTAGGTGGGATATTGGGAGGAAATTCTTCCCTGTGAGCGGGGGGACAGGGTGCCCAGAGCAGCTGTGGCTGCCCCGGATCCCTGGCAGTGCCCAAGGCCAGGCTGGACACTGGGGCTGGGAGCAGCCTGGGGCAGTGGGAGGTGTCCCTGCCATGGCAGGGGTGGCACTGGGTGGGCTTTGGGGTCCCTTCCCACCCAAACCAGTCCGGGATCCTGTGAATTTCCTGGCAGACGAGAGGAGACGAGCCTGGTGTCGCTGCTGCTGCCCGAGAGCAGCTCCCTTGTCCAGCCCAGCCCAGGTGATTCCGGGCTGAGCCTCCCAGGGCCAGCAATGTTCCCTCACAACCTGTGGGTTTGTTTCTGCTGCCGTCTCCTCCCCACTGTGAAATGAAGGAGCTGAGCAAGCCTCTGCTGACGGCATCACAGCTTCCAGCAGCTCCAGCAAAAAATTAAAGGGATGAATAACGGCAAAATGGGCTGAGCCCGAGTTCACAGAACACACAAATGTTTCAGCTTCACGCTTTAAAATCGTTGCAGGGGAGTTGGATCTCCCATGGCAGCAAATAACCTCAGTAAAGGTAATACACAAGGAGTTTTGGAATTAAATGATGATGATCTGTGGCTAAACACGAGATCAGGGAAATACATTGCTTATAATTACCCTGAGAGACACTGGGAAATGGAGATTGGAGTAATGCGCAAAGTGACAGAAATCTGATGAGCAGAGGATCACTGCTAAATGTTTCAGTGTGTGGCTGTTTGTACAACTCAAAACCACATCCTGGTAATTGGGACTGTGCAGAGCCACGGAAACAATGACAAAATCAACAGCAAAAAACCAACAAACAGAAAAAGGGCTGGTTCCTGTGAAATGCAGTGGTGCTCGAGGAGCTGGGTTTGAACGCAATGGGAGGAAAAGGCACCTGAGAGAGTTCATCAGCGTCACCTCTGGTGCACACCTTGGCCCTTTAATACTGCAAGGAGCACTTTAGGCAGCCAAAAGCCAATTTAGCACTGAAATAAAAGGTTTAGACCCATCATCTTCATTTTTAAGTCTGAAAAATGGGTCTGAGCACTCCAAAGAGACATCCCTTTTGTTAATATCTACATTATAAACTTCTCTCCCTGAGAACGTTCTTAACCACTTCTCCTCCTGCCGGGGTTGTCTGGTGAGACAATATCGGGTACTGACCAAACCTGCCGATGTTGAGGCACTGAGTGATTCAGGGAAGGGGTGCTGTAGATCAAAAGCCATCCACAGGGATCCATTTAATTTGGTGGGGTGGCCACAAACAGCCCAGATCCCACCCAACCTTCCAGTGGCAGCCTGTGGAACACCGTGAGTGTGGCCAGGGACATTTGGGCCTCTGAAGGTGCCCGCAGGTGCCACACGGGGCTCCCGTGGCACCCACGGCTGCGGAGGGTGCCCGTGGCGGGTGGTGGAGCAGCTCCCGCTGCCCCTCGGAGCACAGGTGGAGCCTCCGCTGAGCAGAGCCCCAGGCGAGCACCCCAAATCAAAGACTGACAGAAAATGCCCCCTTGTTTCGGCTCCTGGCATGTGAAATACCCGGTCTTTGATGTGATTTCTGCTGAATTCCATTGATTTCCATGAGCCCTGTTACAACCCGATTAGGAGGTATCAAAAAAAGAGGCGGTAAATGAAGAGTAGCTTCGGTGCAATAAAAATCACTGCAGGAAAACCTGTGTGATGCAGGACTGCAGCCTTCCCAGGAGCCCTTTTTCAGTCTCAGGGATGGTGGGAATTGCCTTGGGCTCCTCAGGAGGCTCTCCCACCTCTCTGGCAGGAGGTGACCTCTGGCAAACAGGGTGGAGAAAACGATGGAGCAACATTCCTCCTGTAAAATTCCTTCTGTAAAATATCAGTTTCCATTCTATTGCACTTCAATCAATTTGTTTGCTGGTATTTATACAATATTCACAAGCTGGTTTTATCCAAAGACAGAGTTATTGATACCAAAACTTCAAACTCTGGTAATGTAGGAAGGAAAAACAAACAAGGGATCACTGCCCTTCGGTTCCTGGCCAGCTGAAAGCAGAACAAGAGGGCACAGGCAAATACAGAATCCCAGACTGGTTTGGGTGGGAAGGGACCTCAAAGCCCACCCAGTGCCACCCCTGCCATGGCAGGGACACCTCCCACTGCCCCAGGCTGCTCCCAGCCCCAGTGTCCAGCCTGGCCTTGGGCACTGCCAGGGATCCAGGGGCAGCCCCAACCTCTCTGGGCAACATCTAAATTCATTCACTCAGATCCTGAATTTCTTCTAATCCCGCTGGATGCAGAAGTCAAAGTCATTTCTTTAAAACCAGCCCAGATGCAGGGTGAGGCTCAGCAGGGTTTCCACACAGGAAGACTCTTCAGGTAGCTGTGAGAAGAAACAGAAAACATTCAAACCAAGAGAAATACCAAAAAAAAAAAGGCATCTTTTGTGTGTGCATGAGAGAGACGGAGAGGCTGGAAACATTCTCTTTGTGAATTGGAAAATAAAGAACTCAGGCAGTCCGGGGAGGGTTTGCTTTGTAACAGGTCCCTGGAACACACCTCCAGTCCAGGGATTTAACCCTTTGGGGGAGGCAGTCCCAGCGCCACTCCGCAGCAGCAGAAGGATCAAAGAAAACCAGGATAAAGATATCTGCCTCTGCCCCCCTTTGTGCTAGAGCTCTCCTGAGAGCACACACAGCTCTCTTGGATCTGGGCATCCATTTAAAAGACTCCAGAAAAGTTTCCATGCTCAAGTGGGGGCTGAGCAATGAGTAGATGCAGCAACTCAGCTTCCCTGTACAGCCAGAGATGGCCAAACCCACCCGCAGTACCCACCTGGAATGCACAAAGTACACCCAGTGCTGCCCTCAGGGAGGCGATGCCAGGGAGGTGGGTGCCCCCCTCAAACACCAGCAGGGTGCCCAGAGCAGCTGTGGCTGCCCCCGGATCCCTGGCAGTGCCCAAGGCCAGGCTGGACACTGGGGCTGGGGCAGTGGGAGGTGTCCCTGCCCATGGCACTGGGTGGGCTTTGGGGTCTCGTCCAACCCCAGCCAGCCTAGGATTCCCTGATTCCATGGATCTGCTGCCCCGGGGGTTGTTCCAGTACTCCAGAAGGGCCCCCAGGGGCCAACACGTCTCCTTTCCATGGGAGACACTCCTGGCAGGCACTGCTGACCACGGCAGAAAGAGACAAATCTCCTCATTCCTTCCCATCTTCCCAGAGCCAGCAGATCGTCTGGAGGACTCTGTGGATCTCCAAGGAGACACTGCAGAAACACAGCGTTCTCAGAGTCACACTTGCACCTTTCAGCCCTCCAAAACAGCAAGACACAAGTGTGGCATCAAGGATTTGAGGAGAAGATGGTTTGCAGCTGCTACAGCCTCGGGTGTTTCCAGGGATGCTTCCCTCATTTACATTCCCCAGCCATCCCTGAAAGCCTGGAGAACTGGTCCTCTGCACCACCACTCATCTCATAAGCATTCCAGGAACCTCAGGGAGCTAAGGAAGAAATTCTGAGCATTGCAGCTTCTCAGCGGAGTCAGATCAATGAGTCCACTCCAAATAACTTGTCTGGAAATTAACCCTTTTGTGAATTTCAGCAGGATATTTGTGTGAGAAGCCCCAGACATCCTGCTGTTCCCAGTATGGACAGGGACTGCTGGTCCTTGAGGGGTGGTCACGTCATCACAATTCCAGAGTCTCTGAGGTTGGGAAAAGCCCTCCCAGCCCATCGAGCCCAACCTGCACCCCATCCCCACCTTGTCCCCAGCCCAGAGCTCTGAGTGCCACCTCCAGGCATTCCCTGGGCACCTCCAGGAATGGGGACTCCAACCCTCCCTGGGCAGTTCCAAGGCCTGAGCTCCCTTTCCATGGGGAAATTCCTGCTGGTGCCCACCCCGAGCCTCCCCTGGCCCAGCCTGAGGCCGTTCCCTCTCCTCCTGTCCCTGTTCCCTGCGAGCAGAGCCCGACCCCCCCGGCTGCCCCCTCCTGTCAGGGACTTGTGCAGAGCCACAAGGGCCCCCTGAGCCTCCTTTGCTCCAGGCTGAGCCCCTTTCCCAGCTCCCTCAGCCGCTCCTGGGGCTGCAGCCCCTTCCCAGCTCCGTTCCCTGCCCTGGACACGCTCCAGCCCCTCCAGGGCTCTCCTGTCAGGAGGAGCCCAGAGCTGCCCCAGGATCCCAGGCCCAGCCTCAGGAGTTAAATCCATGAGGGCAGGCAGGGGATTCCATGGGCACTGGTGTCTCACACAAGGGGAAATCATCAGCACCTCTGCATTTCATCCATTATGCCAAGGTAGAACACATGGCTTTGGCTCCTTAATTAGGTGTTTTTACCTCCCCACATTAACACAATTATGTCAAAGCTGATTGCAAGTTTTAAACTTCACTTTATCAAGCGAGCAATTACAGTTTTATGGGCTTTATCCTCTTTGCCGTAACTTTAATACACTTTTGTTTCCTAATTATTTCCCTTCCCAGATTATTGCTCTTAAGTAACATCACCATCACTCCGGATGCAGCGCTGGAGACAGGGCCCCAAATCACACACCACACTTCCTCCAGAACCACTGCAGGAACCAAATGTGGGAATAGCAGTGTCAAGTTACAAAAAAAGGTACCAAGGACTAATTATGCCATCTGGAACCCTTCCCATTTCATTTCCCCGGCACTAAACCCCCGGAATGGCTGCACAGCCACTCAGCTGGAATGGGCTCTGCTCTGTTCCCACAGGAGCTTTCCCAGAATGGAGCTTCCCGGTCTCTCCTCACTGCAGCCACTTTTCCTCCCTGCCTAATTACCCACTGCAGGGATCATTTTCCTTTCCAGTCGGCCCTGGCTTAGGCCATTTATCCCAGTCCCTTCTCCTGCAATCCAGGCTTGGCAAGCCCTGGAGCAGGGCTGGATGCTGCCGTTTGCCTGCCCCAGATCCGGAGCTCTCCTGGTGCTGGAGGGGCTGGTGAGCTCCAGGATGAGCTGCCGGACACAGGGACACGGCCGCTCCCCCGCCCCAGCCCGGGGCTGCACACCTGGGGGTGCTCAGCCACTGAGGAATCAGGAAGGACACAAAGCTCTCCTGAAAACAAACACTGGCATCAAAACCCCTGCTCCAAGTGGCTGTGGCTGGGCAGAGGAAATGGGTCCGCAGCAGCTGGAGCTCAGCCATGAGGAGAAGGGACTTCCAGCCTGCCGAGGAGAAGCTCCAGGGAAACCTCAGAGCCCCTGGCAGGGCCTAAAGGGGCTCCAGGAGAGCTGCAGAGGGACTGGAGACAGGGGATGGAGGGACAGGAGCCAGGGAATGGCTTCCCACTGCCAGAGGGCAGGGCTGGGTGGGATCTTGGGCAGGAATTGTTCCCTGTGAGGGTGGGCAGGCCCTGGCACAGGGTGCCCAGAGCAGCTGTGGCTGCCCCTGGATCCCTGGCAGTGCCCAAGCCCCATGGCAGGGGCTGGAATGAGATGAGGTTTGAGGTCCATTCAAACCCAAACCATTCTCTGATTCCATGATTTTTAAGCAACTTTAAAAAAAGATTACTGCAATTTTTTTTTTTTTTTGCAGAAATACCCTTAAAGCCACTAAAAAAGTCACTGCTACTGCTCAGCAAAGACTCCTGGTTGACCTCAAGCATTGGACTCTCCAGACCTGAACGCTGCAAATTTAAGACAGAAGCTTTACAATGAAGAACAAACCCCAAACCAACCCCATGCAGGGCATGACAGACTCGTTCCTTCCCTCTCCAAATGGAACAGCTGGGGATGGGGAAAGCTGCCTGCTTTGGGCCTGGGCTGTAAGGGGCACTAATAATGACTGAAATCCTCCCTTCCCATTAGAAAATTCCTCTGCTCTGTTTAATTTAAAAATAGCCTGAGCAACTGCTGGTAGTGCCATTCTACTAGAGAGGGAAAAAAAACAAGTAAGTTTCTTTTTAGGGTATTTTTGAGCAGATGAAAATTGAAAGAAAAAAGAAGTGTTTCAATGCAGGCAAAGCTCAATCGACAAGCAAAGTCCTAAAGGGAAAAGGGAATCAATTCCAGAGGGTCCTGCTGGCAGATGACAATGCCATCTGCCATGGGAATTCTTCTTGGTAATGAAGTTCTGTGTCTCTTGTTGCGACCCTCGAGAAAGTGGGGGGAAGGTCCCTGAGGTATCGCAGTCTTCTGCGGGCTCTTCTGGGCTTTGGCTTGGGGTTTTTTCTTGGTTCCTTTAAGGTTTTTCATGGGCTTTTTCAGAGAAAACCCAATAGAAAAAATACCTGAACATTTAACCACAGCTGGGTTTGATTCCCCAAATCCCTGAGGTGTCCCCGTGAGGGGCAGTTTCTGTAACTGCCCCCAAATCCCTGAGGTGTCCCCGTGAGGGGCATTTCTGTACCTGCTCAGATCTCTCAGGTGTCCCCATGAGGGGCAGTTTCTGTAATTGCCCCCAAATCCCTGGGGTGTCCCTGTGAGGGGCAGTTTCTGTAACTCCCCAGATCTCTCAGGGGTCCCCGTGAGGAGCAGTTTCTGTAACTCCCCAGATCTCTCAGGTCCCTGTGAGGGGCATTCCTGTGCCTGCCCAGGCTGTGAGTGAAGCCCAGGCTGGGAGTGGAGCCCAGGCTGTGAGTGAAGCCCAGGCTGTGAGTGGAGCCCAGGCTGTGAGTGAAGCCCAGGCTGTGAGTGGAGCCCAGGCTGTGAGTGAGTGAAGCCAGGCTGTGAGTGAAGCCCCGGCTGTGAGTGGAGCCCAGGCTGGGAGTGAAGCCCCGGCTGTGAGTGGAGCCCAGGCTGTGAGTGNGTGTCCCTGTGAGGGGCAGTTTCTGTAACTCCCCAGATCTCTCAGGTCCCTGAGAGGGGCATTCCTGTGCCCGCCCAGGCTGTGAGTGGAGCCCCGGCTGTGAGTGCAGCCCCGGCTGTGAGTGGAGCCCGGCTGTGAGTGAAGCCCAGGGTGTGAGTGAAGCCCAGGCTGGGAGTGAGTGAAGCCAGGCTGTGAGTGAAGCCCGGGCTGTGAGTGGAGCCCAGGCTGGGAGTGCAGCCCAGGCTGTGAGTGCAGCCCAGGCTGTGAGTGCAGCCCAGGCTGTGAGTGCAGCCCAGGCTGTGAGTGCAGCCCAGGCTGTGAGTGCAGCCCAGGCTGTGAGTGCAGCCCAGGCTGTGAGTGCAGCCCAGGCTGTGAGTGCAGCCCAGGCTGTGAGTGCAGCCCAGGCTGTGAGTGCAGCCCAGGCTGTGAGTGCAGCCCAGGCTGTGAGTGCAGCCCAGGCTGTGAGTGCAGCCCAGGCTGTGAGTGCAGCCCAGGCTGTGAGTGCAGCCCAGGCTGTGAGTGCAGCCCAGGCTGTGAGTGCAGCCCAGGCTGTGAGTGCAGCCCAGGCTGTGAGTGCAGCCCAGGCTGTGAGTGCAGCCCAGGCTGTGAGTGCAGCCCAGGCTGTGAGTGCAGCCCAGGCTGTGAGTGCAGCCCAGGCTGTGAGTGCAGCCCAGGCTGTGAGTGCAGCCCAGGCTGTGAGTGCAGCCCAGGCTGTGAGTGCAGCCCAGGCTGTGAGTGCAGCCCAGGCTGTGAGTGCAGCCCAGGCTGTGAGTGCAGCCCAGGCTGTGAGTGCAGCCCAGGCTGTGAGTGCAGCCCAGGCTGTGAGTGCAGCCCAGGCTGTGAGTGCAGCCCAGGCTGTGAGTGCAGCCCAGGCTGTGAGTGCAGCCCAGGCTGTGAGTGCAGCCCAGGCTGTGAGTGCAGCCCAGGCTGTGAGTGCAGCCCAGGCTGTGAGTGCAGCCCAGGCTGTGAGTGCAGCCCAGGCTGTGAGTGGAGCCCCGGCTGTGAGTGAAGCCCGGGCTGCCCCGGGCAGGACGAGGGGTCCGGGGGTGCTGCTGCGCTGCTGGGAGCGTGCAGGGCCCTGTGCCAGGGCTGACAACATTGCCCAGAGACGGGAGACAAACCCCCCAACACATCAAACGACAGGAAAACACCCCCAGCGCTCCTGTGACAGGGAAATGTGGCATTCCAGGCAGCTCCTCTTAAAACCAGTGCCATTAATGCATTATCAAACCCTCCAGTTTGCTCGGTATCTGTAGCACAAACTGCCAGGAGCACAGAACATTTCATGCTTTCATCTCCCAGAAAAAATTTGACAGTACTTGAGGATTTGATCGCTCTGATTACATTATTATTGTTTGTTGAATACCAATAAAAGCTTTTAAGAAAACACTTTTCACTGCCTGCTGCAGCAGGATGTGCCATGATGGGCCAGCACAGGGGACATGGGGCATTTTTCTTTTCCCATGGGATGGGGATGAGCAGGAGGATTTCCCACCAGCTCCCTGAGCCCCCCGTGCTCCACTGCTGGTCCTGGTGGGCATCGATGTGGGGCCAGTCTGTCCCTGGAGCAGCTGATCCTCACGGATCCCGTGATGGAGCATCCCACATCAGCCTTGGCCTTTACACCACTGCACTCTGCTCCTCCAGACTTACAGGGTCATGGAACGGGTTGGGTTGGAAGGACCCCAAAGCGCCCCCAGTGCCACCCCTGCCATGGCAGGGACCCCTCCCACTGTCCCAGGCTGCTCCCCGCCCCAGTCTCCAGCCTGGCCTTGGGCACTGCCAGGGATCCAGGGGCAGCCCCAGCTGCTCTGGGCACCCTGTGCCAGGGCCTGCCCACCCTCACAGGGAACAATTCCCTCCCAATATCCCATCTAACCCTGTCCTCTGGCAGTGGGAAGCCATTCCCTGTGTCCTGTCCCTCCATCCCCTGTCCCCAGTCCCTCTCCAGCTCTCCTGGAGCCCCTTTAGGGCCTGGAAGGGGCTCTGAGGTTTCCCTGGAGCTTCTCCTCGGCAGGCTGCACTGCCCTCTCAAGCAGCACACAGAACTGGGACCTGCTGGACCCAAGCACTGTGGAAGATGTAAGCTTGTACAGTTTGCATCTGGAAATTGCCCCTTCTCCCCCAACACAGAGCGATGCTGGGTGACGGCCCAGCAGCCCAGGACAGGCAGAGACCCTGCCCTGCCTCCTGCCCTGAGGACAAGTGACAGCCTCTGCAGAAGTTCAGAAAACTTTACCCAACACCTCGTTTTTCCCTGCTGACTCGTGGCACCCTGCAGGAACCAGGCGAGCCCCATCCTGGCACAGGGTCTGGGAGCTGCTCAGCTCAGAGGAGCCCTCCAAGTGCAGCCACGGCCCAGCAGCCCCCCACGGTCCCCTCCCAGCCCAGCCTCCCCCCCAGCCCCGTCTCCTCGTGCGAGGAGGCTGCAGGCAGAGGCACGAGGCGTGGGATCAGCCTCATTATTTCCTTCCTCGTAGCATTAATTTCGCTCCTTAATCCAAACAGGGCTTTGCGCAGTTATTAAAGCAGTTTTAATCCAATCAAACACAAACAGCACGGATCAAAGGAGGCCCCAGAGGCGCAGGAACGCTCGGGTAAAGTTCAGCACAGCAAATGCCGAGGCTGCTCCTGCTCACGCTGCCGGCCCAAGGTGGGGATCTGCAGGACGAGTGTGCCCCGTTATCCCCTGTGCCCCCACACCGTCCAGCCCATCACAGTGCCTGGCTAATCACCAGGGAGCACATTCCAATTAATTTAATTGACAGGCAATAACATTACATCATGCAATGATAACGCTGGAACGCATTTTCAGATTAAATCCTAAATGACTGTAGAGCACAGCCAGGCCTGGGTGGAAGGGAAAGCTGCTCTTCTCCCTTTCCTTCCGAGCAGCCTCCCAGAACAGGCACGGGCAGAAGGCTGGAAATCGGAATTCATTGGGTGAATTTATGGATTTGGTGAAATCCAGAGGTGTTGATTAATCCAAGGCTGTCTGTGGGCTTCTTGAATCATTGAGTGCTGATACCAGTGCTTGGAATTGGACATGAGAATATTCCCCCTGCCTGGTTATGGGTTCAGCCCTCCCTGGCTCATCCCACGTGGATGATCCAACCCGATCCAAGTCCAGTGTCCTAAAGGGCAACCAAATCCCCAGCAGCTGGCCACCATTCCTGACACTGCTCCAGCATTTCAGCCCTTTTCCCACCCAAGGAGTTTATCCGGAGCCCCTCACCCAGCCCCAGCCCCCCAGTTCTCAGAGGAAACTGGGAATCCCTTCCCAGCTCTCAGTGAGATGCCGCAGCCAAGCCGAGCCTCTCCTGCCAAGCCTTCTCTTTAATATCCTGCTCTGCTCTAGCGGAAAGCAGGAAAAACCTCAATCTCGCTGCCAGGCCAGCCGTGCTGCCCGGGGGAAGCGCCCGAGGTGCTCCGGGAGCCGCTGCCCCGGCCGGGATGGGCCTCGGCCTGGCCGGGCCTGCGGGAAGGGCCGGGGAGGGCCAGGCACGGCACACGGGCCTGAGGGGGAGAGGACGGACAGCGAGGCAGGGCAGGGCAGGGCAGGGCAGGGCAGGGCAGCAGGAGGCTGCAAAACGCTGTTCCCGCAGTTCCACCGCAGCTTTCCCCGTGCTGCTTGTCCTTCTCCGGGTGCCCGCAAGGCCCGTCCCGACCCCGGGCAGCCTCGGGGAACCGTGAGGGGTGAGCTCCCCAGGCACCTGCTGGGAGAGCTGGCAGAGCTGGCAGAGCTGGGAGAGCTTCATTCCCAGCCCAAATCCCCCAGCCCCACCGAGCCTCCCTGCTCGGAACGTCCCCACAGCTGCGGGTAACGCCAGGGCTCCCCGGAGCACAGCGAATGTTGCACTTAAAGGAAGCTTTTCCTACCCCGTTAATTAATTGGATCCACTGATGAGACTCTCTGGGAACTCTCCAGGGAAGTATTTTACAAGGAGGATGTGCAGGCCCTGGCACANGGACTGTCCCCGGACCCCCACGCCCAGCCCCAGCCCCCCAGTTCTCAGAGAAACCTGGGAATCCCTCCCCAGCTCTCAGTGAGATGCCGCAGCCAAGCCGAGCCTCTCCTGCCAAGCCTTCTCTTTAATATCCTGCTCTGCTCTAGCGGAAAGCAGGAAAAACCTCAATCTCGCTGCCAGGCCAGCCGTGCTGCCCGGGGGAAGCGCCCGAGGTGCTCCGGGAGCCGCTGCCCCGGCCGGGATGGGCCNAGCCCAAATCCCCCGGCCCCGCCGAGCCTCCCTGCTCGGAACGTCCCCACAGCTGCGGGTAACGCCAGGGCTCCCCGGAGCACAGCGAATGTTGCACTTAAAGGAAGCTTTTCCTACCCCGTTAATTAATTGGATCCACTGATGAGACTCTCTGGGAACTCTCCAGGGAAGTATTTTACAAGGAGGATGTGCAGGCCCTGGCACAGGGTGCCCAGAGCAGCTGGGGCTGCCCCTGGATCCCTGGCAGTGCCCAAGGCCAGGCTGGACACTGGGGCTGGGAGCAGCCTGGGGCAGTGGGAGGTGTCCCTGCCATGGCTGGGGTGGCACTGGGTGGGCTTTGGGGTCCCTTCCCACCCAAACCAGTCTGAAATGCTACAAATCCCAGGTTTGGTGGGGCAGCAGAGCAGAAAAGTGTTCATAACCCACCCTGAACAATTCCCTGCTTCCTCGTTTTAAAAGGTGAATTTAAAGAGAAACTCAGCCTTTTTCCCTTTGAATTTTCCTTCTGATCTACGTGTAGGAATATTTCAGGGGTTGCACTAAACCAACTGGAAAGTAATCACATAAAACTCCTGTCAGGATTTCTTAGTGCTCCAGTTAATGAAAGGACAAATAAAATACCAGCATTATTGCCAACCTTTGAAAGTTGCCTTTCTGAGGAGTCCTTTTTAAGTGCTAATTAATCAAATCAGTGGTATTTTTCCAGGGTCAGTGACTCATTACTGCTGCACTCTCTGAAAGTGAAGAAGGCTGAAATATTAAACTAAATAGATCATAATTCTTCCATAGATGGTCAAGCTGTGTTTGAGGCAGGAGCAGCGTTCTCTTGAGTCAGACTCATTCTGAATCACCTTTTTCTCCCTCTCTCCCTCCTTTTGATGGCACTACAGAAGCAGGAGATGACATTAGGAGAAATTATTCCATCAACATCTGACCAGCACTTGACCAGTGCAGAGGAGCAGCACCAGGGCCACCCTTCCCTGCTTCCAACCCCACGGGAGCCTGGATGGGAGTAAGGTCACCACACTGCCACCAAAGTTCATCCCCGAACGCAAGCCCTGGGTGGGACTGCACGGCTGTGGAAGGCACAGCTGGATCCAAGGCTGGCAGCAGAAACTGGCTCCTTGCTTGGATGGACAACAGGGAGTTGTCTGACACCCTCCCAGCTTCTCAAATTGTGTATCCAGAAAGTAGTGCTGGGAAAAGGGTGTCAAAAGGAAATGCAAAGACAGCGATGTCAGGAAAAGGCAGAGAGAGAGGACTGCTGGGAGATCCCAGACTGGTTTGGGCAGGAAGGGACCCTAAATCCCATCCAGTGCCACCCTTGCCATGGCAGGGACACCTCCCACTGCCCCAGGCTGCTCCCAGCCCCAGTGTCCAGCCTGGCCTTGGGCACTGCCAGGGATCCAGGGGCAGCCCCAGCTGCTCTGGGCACCCTGTGCCAGGCCCTCCCCACCCTCCCAGGGAAGGATTTCCTCGGATAATCCAATCTAGTCCCACCCTCTTTCACTTAAAGCCATCCCCCCTTATCCTGTCCTACCATCAAGTGGGGTAGGAAACAGAAAGAAGGATTAGTAAAACATGGGGGAAGTTGGATGAATAAAACACATGAGAAGAGATGATGGGAAGAAAATAATGAAACAAAGAGAACAAGGAAGCAGTGAAAAGAAAAACAAGTTTTAAACCATCTCACAAATGAACATTTCTTACATGAGGAAACCCAGGCTGGACAGAAGTGGAAAGTTCCAGAGGAATCTTCAAAGTCAGCTGATGCCCTGCACAGGAGAGGTGAACCACAGAATGACAGAACATCTGAGTTTGAAGGGACCCACAAGGATCGAGCCCAACTCCAGGGCAAAGGCAGGTCTGGAAAAGCTCCAAACCCCACAGCTGAGCTCGGAGAGGGAAGAGCAGCAGCTGAGGTGATGGCAGCAGCACGTCCAGTACAGAATATATGTACAGGTAGATAAGGTCTGTGTGTGATCCCAGAACCCTGCCCTGATCAGTTGCACGCGCCTGCCCAGCACCAACCCATTTAATTTATCATCATATTCCTGAGGAAGCACACTCAGACATTAACCTAATGCAACTGAGCACGGGGAGGATTTGTCTTCATCAACACAATGGAATATTCAGGTCTCCCAGAGCCTCCGTTGGAGAAAACCTTTGTGTAATCTCAATGCCAATCTCAATGCCACAGAAACACAATTTAGGGGTTGACATTATGAGTTATTACAGGCTATTACATGAGTTTTTTCATTTCTTTTGTTAACTAATGCCTGTCCTCAGAATCCAAATTATGTGCAGCAATTTCTCTCCACAATGGCACAGGGATGATCTAGAGATTGCCAAGAAACAAAAAGAGTTGGTGGGGTTTTCAGGGCAGCAAATGCTGTTGAAAACCTCCAGCTTCAACAATCTTTGTGGCATTTAGGATTTGCCAGAGACTCCACAGCACCCCAGGGAACACTACAGGGGATACTCATGGAATCCCAGAGGGTTTGGGTTGGGAAGGACCCCAAAGCCCATCCAGTTCCACCCCTGCCGTGGGCAGGGACACCTCCCACTGTCCCAGGCTGCTCCCAGCCCCATCCAAGCAAGCAACAAACCTTTAAAATTTGTATAAGAAATCACGTGAGCCAAGTGAAAACAGGAAGGGGTTTTTTTCAGGAAGGAACACATAAAAGTTTGCTTTTAGTGGAGAAAAAATATTGGCAATGCTGAAGGCCCTGTGAACCCCCCGTGTGGAAGGCAGATTTGATGGGATTGTTAAAATTAAAAGTGGAATGTACATATCCCCACTGCTTCTGTAATGATGATTCAAAGCCCTGGAATTGTTCTTTCTGGGTTTATTTCTCCCCGAGCCTGTTTGGAGCAGGTTTGGCTGCAGGCACGGAGACATTCCCACAGCCCCCCATCCAGACAGCGTTAATATTTCCCTCCATGGGCACAAATCTCCTCCAGGCTCTGCTACACTCATGACTGGTAATTAAAAGATTCAGAAAACCTCCAGGACTACACCCACACACCCGAGAGCCACATGGCAACCTGCTGCTGCTGAGCCCTGATAATGGCCTAATTAATTTTCTGTAGGAGAACAAAGTTGAAAAATCACCTCCACAAACCAACCCCATCTTTGCTGCTTCCCAACATTCCCACGGCTGCGCTCAGGGAGGATGGACAAACACCCCAGGCCAGGGCAGATGGCCAGAGCTGGGCTCAGGGGTTGGGTTTGTGCAGAGTTTATGGAGTTGGGACCTGTTCTTTCTTCAGGCCCAGCACCAGCATCCTCCAAGGTCAATCTTGGACTGGATTGGGTGGGAAGGGACCCCCAAGCCCACCCAGTGCCACCCCTGCCAGGGCAGGGACACCTCCCACTGCCCCAGGCTGCTCCCAGCCCCAGTGTCCAGCCTGGCCTTGGGCACTGCCAGGGATCCAGGGGCAGCCACAGCTGCTCTGGGCACCCTGTGCCAGGACCTGCCCACCCTTCCAGGGAGGAATAATGGGGATAAAGTTCCAATTCTCTGGAAAGAGGGATTGACCCTGAACCTGCTGTTCATGCCCAGATTCTCCAGAGGTCACTCCCAGTAGCCCACTGGACACGTGGCACCCCCAACATGTGGCACCAAGAGATGGGCACCTCCCCAAGAGTGCTGGGAAAAGGTCACATCCAAATTAACACAACGTGGGAAAAGAAAAACCAAGCTGAAATGTTAGAATTTATACAAACCCTTTCCTGGGGCTTACAAATGGTCGTTATCTGCTCTCCAATCTGCGCAGCAGTGGCAGGGAAGGGATGAGAGCTCAGCTGAGCACTTTAGGGTAATGTTATTCATAAGCAAGGCTTATCTCTCTCGGTACAGCTTGCGTATTTTTATAAGTAACTAAATTCCTCACCCGCTCACGGTTTGGGAGCCCAGAGATTTGCGTCTCACCTTGTTTCCCAGAGGAAATGGATTTATGGCCACTGTACAGCTGCCTCCTAATTAGCGCGAGGTTTTCAGCCTGCTGGGTTTGATGAACCCTCTGCACAATCGACTCTCCAGGTGTGAGGAGAACAGAGCCAGGCTCTGACACTGCCCGGGAATCCCAGGCAGCACCGAGTGCTCACTCAAGGAAAACCTCCCTCCATCCCGGGGTCAGACCCTGCAAACAAAACCCCACACGGACCCTGTGTCCTTCCACCCAGTAAAGGGAGAATCCCGGCAATCCTGGAGGTATTCCTGGAACCAGACATGCCAACAGCTTTAAAACCTACACCTACAAAGAGGGTAGCTTTTAATTTGCCTTAAATGGCAGATTAAAGTAGGCCACTGTCCCTGTGACTTTGTCTACTTCAAAATTTTTCATGGCTTAAAGTAGCAATTTATTGTTTTGTACTGAGAGCTTCCAAAAAGTCAAGCTGAGAGTGGTTCCCAGGGAATAAATCATCTCACTGCGATAAACATTTCCCTTAAAATTGCTTTTTCCACAGTTTATTAGACCTTTTATTTTGGAGGAGGCAGTTTCACAAATTTTTCTCTGCAGTTTTAGTGATTGATAATTAAGCTCATGTGGTTTGACTCGTCCTGTGATTTCCAAGGCAAATCTTCATCTCGCCCACCTGACACTCACCTACAGCAACGTGTTCTATTTCAAAATAAGAGAGCAATGGAAACATGGGAAGAATAGGAAAAGATTCTCCATGGAAAGGGCTGCTCAGGCCTGGCACAGCTGCCCAGGGCAGGGCTGGAGTCCTGGAGGTGCCCAAGGCCAGGCTGGACGGGGTTTGGAACACCCTGGGACAGTGGAAGGTGTCCCTGCCATGGCAGGGGTAGAGCGAGATGGTCCTGAAGGTCCCTTCCAACAGAAACCATTCTGGCTTTTATTTCATTTTTTACTTATCTAAGCTGAATTTGATCCAACTTGGCCAACTTTTTGGTATTAACAAAATCACGCAACAGAACTTCCTCCCCTGAGTGAGTTCTCCCACACTCGAGCAGAAAGGGCAGGCATGCCCAAGAATTCTCATCAAGAAAGGATTTTTCAAACAAAAAAGGAAATGGCATCCTTAGTCTATCATACGGGGACCTGCAGATGGCTGCAAGTCTTGTCCTGGCTAAGGCAGGGAATTTAAGATCCAAAAAGCTCAACTCAGACATCCTTAGCCCTCATTTTGTGAAGCTGCTTTGCCATCTCCTGCTTTGCGTTCCTCACTGCCTGGTAGCACTGCAGCCTCCTCATACTTAGCATGGGCCATAGGCACCACAATCCAAACAAACCCATCTCACCTTTCAACAGAAACTATAAAGATAGATAAGGAACAAAAGCTGGGGGTTCTTTGTCACATGTTCATAAATGAACAAAAGTACATGATGGAAAAGTCTCTGAAACAACGTCCAATCACTGGCGGTACTTAGGAGAGACACATCACTAATGCTTCATTTAACTTTGCAATATCTTAAACTCCCTCGTTTTGTGAAGCTGGAATTATTTATGAGACAGTTTATTATGAGCAGATGAATATTCATGGGACAGTTGGCAGAAGATGTATGCTCACATCTCGGGTTGCTTTGCAGGAGAACAGAGCCGTCACTTCGGGAGCGGCGGACAGAGCGCTGATTGCAATCAGCACGGGCCAGGAGCTCATCAGGCACCGGGATGATGTGCGAGGAGAGGCATCATGCAGGTAATCCGTGCCTGGCCGCGGGGCACGGAGCAGCCTGCCCAGCCCCTGGGGAGCCGGGCTGGCAGGGAGACGGGCACTCACCGACAGGTCATTGGTGCTGGTACCTCTGCTCCACACAGACCTCGATGCAGCCAGCTCCCGAGGCATCTGGAAACAGGTTCCAAGCTCGGGGGAACCCAGCATATGTGCACAGCCTGCCAGGCTCCCCAAAGCTCCCCTCCCCTTCCCTCTGGGGTAACTGGAACACTGGAATTATTTACTGTGAGGCATCGGCTTCCGGAGGATTCCCGCAAGTTCAGTCCCTGCCCCTGCTCCGCTTCTCGGGTCTCTGCAATCCCCGGCAAGCCAACAGAACAAACAGCAGCAGGGATCCCCAGCTGGGGATGCCCCAGGGCCGCGGCTCCGAGGATCCCCGCAGCCCCCGACCGCGCTTGTTTAGCTCGCAGCGAGACACCCAGGCAGAAGCAGCAGGAGGCACGGAGCGTTTCAGAACAGGCGAGGCAGCGCGGCACGGACGGGGAATAAACACACACAGAGTGATTTGTTTGCTGCGGGGTGACAAACGGGGATGGAGGGAGCGAGAGCTGCCCTCCAACAGCCCCCACAGTTCCCTGTGCCCATCCCACAGAGAGCCCACCCCACCCTCTGCCTCAGTCCCAGCACCTGCCCGAGCCCAGGCGTTGCTGTCCTTCTGTAAAGAAAGAGTTTTTAGGGGCCCCTCTCGGCGTTAAACCACCAGTACCTGTTATTTATTTGCCTGGTGCCAAATGTAAGTGATGCAGATGCCAAGTA
Organism: Dryoscopus gambensis; assembly: GCA_013389985.1. Lineage (NCBI taxonomy): Eukaryota > Metazoa > Chordata > Aves > Passeriformes > Malaconotidae > Dryoscopus > Dryoscopus gambensis. The sequence goes on from WEIT01000556.1 coordinate 63,653, forward strand.
GGATGCCTGCCGCACACGGCTCCAGCGAATCACGGCAATCACACGGGAAATAAAAGAACCCCGGCCCCGCTGCCCGCCCCCATCACTTGAGAGCCATCACGGTGGGCACGGCAGGAAGAGCAGACACAGAGCTGTCACATCCAAGCAGACACTACGGAACGAGTGAAACGGGCCCTGGATCGATGGAAAAACCATTTGTGCCCTGGAAGCCGTGCGATTCACAAGTCTCCCGGTGACAGAGGGTGCCCAGCGTGCCGGGACTGCTGCTCCCTGGTGCAATCCACGGGGGCTTTGCTCAAGCGTCCCGCTCACTTCTGTCAGCCCGACAGCACCGGGACGCTCCTGATGAGCCCTCGCTGGCCATGGGCTGGCCCACGGTGAGGATGGAACATTCCCGGCACAGAGCGGCCCCTCGACACACCTGCACAGGGACTGCCCCTGGGAAACGCGGCCCTTCCCCCGGGACTGCCGGCCCAGCTCACCCACCCTGGGGTCTCCTCTGGGCGCTGCATTTCCTGCGCCGCTTCACAGCCCGCTGCACCGATCAGCCAGCGGATAATTACCTGATGGCACCTAATTAGCAACAGCAGCCACCAACGGAGGCACCTCGGAGCCTTCCCGGGGCCTCTCGCAGAGAAATCAAAGCTGATTGTGGCTCCATCAGAACTGCTCTGCAGCCCCCAGCCACGGCCGCAGCTCCTCAGCAGCACAGCCCGAGCCACACAAGGCTGTGCTCAGGAGGAAACCCGAGAAGTTCCTGAAATGGCAAATTTAAAACTTCCTGTCCAGTTCCAGCACTGGGCATTTTTAGGAAACTTGTGACTCAGTAGCCAAACTGCTGCTGCCCTTCTTGACACACCGCTGTGGGCTGGAAGGGACCCCAAAGCCCACCCAGTGCCACCCCTGCCAGGGCAGGGACACCTCCCACTGTCCCAGGCTGCTCCCAGCCCCAGTGTCCAGCCTGGCCTTGGGCACTGCCAGGCAAGGGCTCATCTCCTGCACCCTTCAGCACAGACCCAGTCTAACTTTTCACTGTATTTTGACTTTCTTCACTTCTCCCCACTCTGGCAGGTCCAGGCTGGACCTGACCAGGGCAGCCATGGGCACCTCCAGCCTTGTGCCAATAAAATCCCCACCAGCTGCTGCTGAAGCACCATCCTTGTGTTGTTCCCCCACCCGGTGTCATTTTTACTGGCCAGAAGCGAGGCCCAGAACGCCCTGGCCCGTGCTGCCATTCCCACAGCTCTCCTGCCAGCCCTGCTCCTCCCCACACGCAGCAGAAAGGGAATTTCACCACTTTCACATGTGAGGTGCACTGGGGTCAGCGCTTCACCTGCAGCAGTGCAAAGATCATTCTCATTTGGAACATTTTTTTTTTCCATTAATCTTGGACAACTTGAGAAAGGACCCTCCTCAGCTCATCCCCTCTCCCAAAACCAGAGGCATTTGGGGAGTCAGGAAAAGGCACAGAGCTACAGAAAACTAAAATGAAAAGCCAATTGCATGCTCAAATTGCCCTCTAATTTCTTATCATATTAACAACATAGAAAAAATTCTGGTCTTCCACCACCACCATCGCTTGTGAGCCCCAGTCTAAATGCAGCCATAACATTATTCCCTGGGAATCCTTGAAACCAGGCAAGTTAATATATGTACAGAAAAATTCAACATACCTTTGAATCTCCTAATGAGCCCAGAGCTTTTGTAATAAGCCTATTTTTGGCCTGGGTATTTATAACTATCCCACCCTAAATTGAAAAGAAGGAGCAGTTTATAAATTGATCCAGTATTTGCATAAAATATGTGGCTGGAGCTAATGCTAATGAGTTCATGAGAGCTTTCTACCCAAAAGGAAAAGCAAACACTGCTCACTGAGCGGCCGAAATTCCCACCCACCCCGAATTTGGGGAATGGTTTCCTTCACCCCAGAGCAGCAGGGGCAGGGAGCACTGCAAGGCCCCTCACCCAGCACAGAGCACCAGGGACACGTTTTAGACCCCCCGAGTCAGAACCGATCCCAAATCTGGATCAAAACGCAGACAAGTGGCCTGAAAAACACCCTGAAATCCTGCCAGTGTGAGCTCCCCCCAGTGCTTTTCTCTCGGAGCCCTGGCTGGAGGTGGCCGGGGCAGCTTCCTGGTGAGGGTCTGGACCCGACCCACAGCTGACCCCGGGTTTTTGTTACTGCTCAAGGACCGGTTCCCTCTGTCCTCCTGGGGCTCGTGGGCTCAGCCCCCGGGGACGCTGAGGCCGGGGAGCTGCTGGGACAGGGCTGCTGGGCACAGCTGCTGGGCACGGCTCCTCCTCTCTGTGGCAGGGCGCCCCTCTGGATTCCAGCCCGGAATCCTGCAGCAGAACCCGCACCAGACCCCTGCGGCTGTCACCGGGGCTGGCCCCTGGCAGGCAAAGGTGGGAAGGGTTCTGCTCATGGAAATTGTTCTGCCCTAGGGACTCTCAGCTCCTGGAGCAGGGGGAGGATCTTAATTGCCTGAGCTGAGGAGCTGACAGAGAAGACGACCCCCAAACCAACCCCCTTTCTGTTCAGAATGGGTTTTTAAGTGGCAGAGTCATTGTTGCTTTAATCTGCTTTCCCTTTACACGGTGTGACAGCTGTCAGCAGCCGGGAGGCTGACGGAGCAGGGTGCCAGGCAGTGTGACACTGGTCACCGTGGCTCTAGGGCACAGCAGGACACCAGGCTGGGGCTCTGTGTGCAGGATTTGGTCCCTTTACAGCTTTAATTTCAAGGTTTCGTGGCTGTTTGCTGCTTCTTGTGGTTCCAACAACCCACACATTTCTCTAAATGCGATACAAGAACAGCTCTGAGTGTCCCACGAGCAGGGGAGTGCTCTCATGGGGGCCTGACCTCGAAAGAATCGTTCTGCAGGGCTGAGTGCAGACACTTAAATCCTTTAGCTGGTGCCAGAATTAACCCTGGAGCCCCCAGGTGCCCCGAGCCTGTGCAGCACTCCCAGCCCCCTGACCCATGGCTCCATCCCCTTCCTTCCCCATCCCACCCCTGTGTACAGGCATTTTCTCCTTCACCCCGGGCTGCTGCTCAGATTTCCTCCCCTCCCTTTATCCAGCATCACTGTTTATCTCTGCAAAATATTCGTAATTTGAATTAAAATTGTAATTTGTATAGAAGCTGTAATTCGTATAGACATTGTAATTTGTATTAAAACACATTTCCTCCAGCAAATACTTTGCTTGGCTTTTATGTTTTCTGGGTTTGAAACACAATGAAACCCTTGCTGCAGATCCACTGTTTCCTTCTGAATTCTTAAAAGGCAGAAAAATGGTTAAGGATTTGTAAACTCCTCTCCTCTATTTTCAGAAGTGGAAAACAAATGAAGTGAGTTTCATTTCGGGAGGGTTTGTTTTTTTCAAATATTCCCCAGGGCAAAGTCTTGACGCGGCGGCAGCAGCAGAGTCAGGTTTATCACGCATGAACAGCATCATATATATAAATATATATGTATATTAAAAAATATATATATCTCGCAAGTTGTGATATTTGGAATCACCCCAGCAGTGGCCTCTGGGTTTTCTCTGTGGCTTTAATCCCCAGCTGGGCACGTGCTGCGGCTGCCGGGGCAGGGGCAGGGATGGACCTTCCCTCCCGGTGCCCCCCGTGCCCTGCAGCCCAGAGCCCTGCCCGGCGTCCTTCCTGCGCCGGTGCCGTTCGTTATCCCTGCCATTAATTGTGAATGAACCAGCAGCTGCTCGCTGCTAATGAGGCGCAGCACAGAGAATTCTCTGGGTGGCTGCGGCTCCGGGCTTGGCAGCGTGCCTGGAACTCATGGAATCGCAGGGAACTGGGGGAATCACGGCCTGCCCGCCTGGGAAGGCACCTTAAACCCCATCCTTACACCCCACCCACCTTCCCCTAGCCCAGGCTGCTCCAAGCCCTGTCCAAGCCAGCCTTCAGAGCTCCTGGAGGGGATTTGGCTCAGCAGAAGCTGAGGTCTAAGGTGGGTTTAGCTTTTTACTGAGTCATGGCAACAATTCATGCACTGACTGTGTTTTTAAGTGGGAAAAGCAGGACTACACATTCATTCCATGTGCATTCTCTACATTTAGAGTCAACTGTAGTGCTACATCAGACTTAGAGCTGAGATGGGGTTTGGGGAAGGAATTCCTCCCTGGGAGGGTGGGCAGGCCCTGGCACAGGGTGCCCAGAGCAGCTGGGGCTGCCCCTGGATCCCTGGCAGTGCCCAAGGCCAGGCTGGACACTGGGGCTGGGAGCAGCCTGGGGCAGTGGGAGGGGTCCCTGCCATGGCAGGGGTGGCACTGGGTGGGCTTTGGGGTCCCCCCCAACCCAAACCATTCCAGGATTCCATGTGCCTGTGCCTGCAGGTCTCTGAATCACCCCCCTGTCCCTGGGCACTGTGTTAGAACACCATAAAGAACCAGGAGATGAAGAAAACAAAGGGATGTATGGCTTGGAGACCCCACGGAGCTGAGCAGGAAGCCCAGCTGGCAGCACTGCCGGTGCCATCCGTGTGTCCCTGCAGAGGCCCTGCCTGGCACTTTGTCACTGGGGGGTGCTGGGGCCAAGTGCTGCTCTCCAGCGCGGGGACAGAGCCCAGCCAGGGTCAGCTCTGAGCCGAGGAGCTGCGCCAGGTTTGTTCAGGCTGCTCCCAGTTCCCGCTGGGTGTCAGTCACTGCTGCCCTCAGTTCAGCACCGCCCTGACTGACGCTGATGCCCACTGACAAATTCAAGTGCTCTGGGTCAGAACCCCGTGTGCTCTCCTGGAAATGTCGTTCTGGGGCAGGTGAGGGGACACTGAGTGTGGCAGGAGCCCCCTGCAGTCACCAGCAGGGCAGAGGCCTGCAGTCATTAACCCGCTCAGAGACCCCACTGTAAATAATGGAGAGATCAGTGCAATTAATTAATGTGAAAAGAGCCACCAACTCCCACCTAACGTGTGTTTGTGTGTACACATACTTGTAACCATACATACATACAGTATATGTGTTTGTTATATATATATGGTATATATATTACATATATATTTATAGAGATACGTGTAGCACACACAAGGAGGGCTGGGGGTGGCTGGTTACAAACTGGGCTCAGCGGTTTCAGGGGGCTCCTCCAACCTAAACAACTCCATGTGTCTGTGATTAGAAAGGTTTTCCTCTGAAATTCTGGTCACCAGCACCTTGCAATGTATAAATAAACACCTATGAATAAATACCTATAGATAAATACAGGTTAAGGTTCTATTTAACCAGGCTTTTACAGACAACTGAGACCAGGGCCAGAGGGGACACTGACTGGATTATTTTAAATAAGGAATGCTTTACCAGAGGGTCGCTGTGGGTCGCTCCCAGCTCGAGGCATTCCCCGATTCCCGAGCTGCCAGAGGAGCCTCAGCAATGCCATTTGTAGGACATCCAGCTCCAACGGGAGCCCGAGGGGAGCGGCACGAGCTGCTCCTTCCTGACACTGATCTGAGCAAAGCGACACAAACCAGGAACGTTCCCTTCTCCAGCGGAGCTGCGGCGCTCCTGATGGGCGCGCTGGGCTGGGCAGCCAAACCTCTTCCCCCTGGCTGCGGGAACGTTTCCCCAGGAACATTCGCCTGTCGGCAGCAGCTGAAGATGTCAAGTGAAGCTGAGGAATTTCCGGTGCAGCACAGGAGTTTGATTCCTGCCTGGCTGTTGTGATTTCAGACTGACAGGGAGCAGGTTTGGATGGGATGGATGGAGGGAATCGTTCCCTGGGAAAATGGGGAGGGGCTGGGATGGATTCCCAGAGCAGCTGGAGCTGCCCCTGGATCCCTGGCAGTGCCCACGGCCAGGCTGGACACTGGGGCTGGGAGCAGCCTGGGGCAGTGGGAGGTGTCCCTGCCATGGCAGGGGTGGCACTGGGTGGGCTTTAACGTCCCTTCCAACCCAGTTCTGTAATTCTGTGATTTACAATGGCTTTTCAACAGCTAAAGATCCAGGCCTTGAGTCTACTTTTTCTTTGCATCAAATCTCTTTGATGACCTCACTTAACAGGAGATCCAAGTGAGGAGTTTTTGGGGTACAGTACAAAAAATTTTTTGACAATAAACAAAATTCTAAATTGGGCTGTCTTGGTTTTTGTGTTGCAAAAGATCTTTGAAATACTGGCTCTATTTTTTTTTTTTAATGCAGAAGGTCATCAAATTTGCCAGATAACATTGAAATGCAAAGTTTAAAGGGTTTTTTTTCTGCTTTTTGGGGAAATAAAGCATCATGGAATCACTTTCTCCTATTTAAATACCATGGGGCAATGAGAGCTGGTGCACTCGGAATGCAAAGTAGGGAAACACTTAGATTATAACAATTAGTGCAAAAAACATCTGCATCCCGTGTTAACCATAGGGACCATCCAGCAAAAGTGATTTTTTTTTTTTAACGTTAATTGGAATTCATTAAAATAACTTTGCTTCAAAGTAAACATTAAAGCCATTTCTGAGCTTTTTATTTCCATGTTTACCTCGTCAGCTTCCATCTGGTTCAGGCTCTCCTGAACGGCGGCTCGGAGGGAGAGGCCGGACTTTAAAGGACTCTGAGGCAGCTGAAAGGCTCCAGCTGCTCCCAGGCCACTGCTGCCCGCTGAGGGGACACCGGGGTCACCCGGAGCCTTCTCCCCCTGAGGCGCTGCAGGCGCATTATTTAGGCAGGAATTCCCTGGGAGGGTGGGCAGGCCCTGGCACAGGGTGCCCAGAGCAGCTGTGGCTGCCCCTGGATCCCTGGCAGTGCCCAAGGCCAGGCTGGACGGGGCTGGGAGCAGCCTGGGGCAGTGGGAGGTGTCCCTGCCCTGGCAGGGGTGGCACTGGGTGGGCTTTGGGGTCCCTTCAACCCAAACCAGTCTGGGATTCTGTGATTCTACAAAGAGCTGTGATTCCACGAAGACCCTGCTGCTCCTGTGCCTCCCAGTGCCAGGGTGGAACCACCCCCGAGGTCTGCCCGGAGAGGGCGGCCAGGGCACGGGTAACAAACGTGGAGCTTTGCGTTTGTAATCCCTGGAGCACAGCGTGCCTCTGGAATCATCCCCACGCACCAATTCCCGACCCCAGCCTGCCGGGAACGAGGGAAAGAGCAAAGGAAGAGCTCCACTTCCATCCTGCGTCCTGGTGCGTCCCCGTGCCTGAGGAGCGGCCTCAGTGGGGCCCCTCGTCCTCCCGCGGCTGCGGGAAGGTTCAGAGAAAGGCAGAGAAAGAGAACATCAAAGGCAAAAATGCCCGTCTGACATGGGAGTGCCACTGCCGGCAGCCCCGGTTTGTGACAACAGCGGCAGCAGCAGCCGCAGCACCGCCCGGGCACGCCCCGGGAGCTGTCCGGGGTGCCCCGCTCCGGAGGGTCAGAGCTCGGCTCTCCCTCATCCCCACCGGGATCATCCTCCTGCCCCTTCCCGAGCCCCTCCTGCCCCTCATCCCCACCCGGAGCACCCTCCTGCCCCTCCCTGTGCCCCTCCTGCCCCTTCCCGAGCCCCTCCTGCCCCTTCCTGAGCCCCTCCTGCCCCCCTCACAGGGCCCTGGTTTTCCCCTGCTCCGAGGGTGAGGATGCCCCTCCCGGACTCCCTTCCCCGCTGGCTCTGGGGCGAGCCCGCAGCATTCCCTGCCCTGCGGTCTCCCCCGGGGCCGGCCTGTGCCCTCAGAGCTTTCCCTCCATGAGCAGCGGCGCTCCCAGAAAGCGCTGAACAGGGACAAACCCTGAGCTCTGGCTCCTTCCAGGGTGACACGTAATTACGAGGGTATTAGCTCAGGTTCCCAATTTTCCCGGTGCCTCCGATTTAGGGAACCAACGTAAAGATTTCCAGACGCTGCATATGAATAATTTATCCCTTGCTCGCTTCATCTCTGGAAGTCTTCCCTATTTCACCGGGATCAAGCAAATGTCACATCACAGCACAAAGGTAAATGAGTGCATTCACAGCTAAAAGACATTTTGAGACAGGTTAATGCCCAGTAAACCTCCAGATGTGGAGGGGTGGGTCTGGGAGCCGTGAACCCGGGCCTGTCTGAGGTGGGAACTTCCCATGAGTGGAGGGGACTGCGTGCCAGGGGTGGGACTGGTCCCGTCCCTGCTGACTGGGGCTGAGAATCAATGAACCCGCTCAGCACCGGGCGCCTGGGACACACCAGTGGCACTGGGAGTGCCCGTGCAGGTTCAGAGCCCCCTTCCCCTCCCGATCGCCGCAGTGCTGCCGGTCAGCAGCGAGGGGTTTGGGGTGGGAGGGAGGCGCTGGCAGGAGGGCGGCTCCCAGCAGGACCTGCAGTCCAGGAGCAGCCCCGAAGGCACGAGAGGGTGAATGGAGATCTTTGCTCAGACACGGGCATTTCAGTGACACTTGCTCCTGAAAATGAGAGCAAGAAGGGAATTCCCACCAGGCAGGCTGGCAGTGTTCATTTTCCCAGAATCCCAGAATGGGTCAGGCTGGAAGGGACCCCAGAGGGACATCTGCTCCAGCAGGGCCATCCCAGAGCACAGGACACAGCAGTGTGTCCACAGGGGTCTGGAATATCCCAAGGGAGGAGATTCCAGCCCCTCTCTGGTTTCTGTTCCAGCTCGGGCCCTGCCCAGGGCAGAAGTTCTGCCTCCTGTCCAGGGGAAATTCCTGGGATCAGTTCCTGCCCCTCCCAAACCTGCTGGCAATTCCTTTCCCAACACCCCCAGGAGAGATTTGATCCATCTGCACTGGGAGCAGCGAGGTCACTGACATTCAGAGAGACAGAATCACCTTTTTTTGTTCCAGCAAAACTTGTCTGCTGTGATGATTCAACACTTCCCAGAGAACTCTGCTTGCTGGGAGCCTTCAGGGTGGATTTAGTGTTGCATCATTAGAGGGCTCTAATTCAGTGGGAGAGGAGACAGTTGAAACATCACCTTGGATTTGCACCTGGTTGTTACGGCTTGAACTCAGACAGCGAAGGCTCCCAGGAAATCTGCCTGGGGAGAGGCGTGGGAGCGCAGCCGTGGCTGCAAACAGCAAACCCAGGCACCCGCAGAGCAGAGCAGGCCTCTGCATCCCCCAGTGCATCCCACCTGGCATTCATTTTAGCAGCAGGAAACGTGGAAGTAAAGCCCTTGCTCTGAGATTGATGCTTGGGAGCTCGGTGCTGAGGGTTATTGACCCATAAATACAATTCCCCTCAAGTCACGGAGGCTGCAGCGGTGCACAGCAGAGCCTTCCCTGCAGCCGGGACGGGATCCTGCTGGAGCACTCCCACCACGGGCTGGCTGCTCCTTCCAAGGGCTTCCTGCTCCTTCCAGGGGCTGCTGCTCCTTCCAGAGGTTCCCTGCTCCTTCCAGAGGCTGCTGCTCCTTCCGGAGGCTCCCTGCTCCTTCCAGAG
>WEIT01000556.1:73183-183500 GCA_013389985.1 Dryoscopus gambensis
CCCTGCTCCTTCCAGAGGCTTCCTGCTCCTTCCAGAGGCTCCCTGCTCCTTCCAGAGGCTGCCTGGGATGCACAGACACATTTCACTCAGACAGTCAGTTGGGAATTGTTATTTCCCAGAAAACCAAAGGAAGTAGCAGTTGCTGTGGATGGAGGGGTGTCCTGTCCCTGCAGCCCCATCACCTCCTGGCCCCTCCAGCCCAGAGCAGCTCCCTGACAGAGGGTGCAGCCAGGTGGGGCCGGGCTCTGCTGCCAGGGAACAACAGCACAAAGCAAACAGCCCCGAGTTGTGCCAGGTGAGGTCTAGATTGGAGACTGGGGAAGTTCTTCCACTGAAGGGATGGCCAGGCATTGGCACGGTCTGTCCCAGGAGTCCCCATCCCTGCAGGGATTTAAGCGTGGCTGTGGCACTTGGGGACATGGAAAGTGGGGGTTCTTTGATTCCAAGCACAAACCTTCATTCTTTGATCTCTTAAAGCCACTTACCCAGAGCTTCTCGTCCCAGATTTCCCTCTAGGGCTGGGGCTTCTCTGCTCAGTTCAGTTCCTGGGAGCTGGGGGACGCAGGGAGCTGACCACAGCTCCCTGAATGAAACCTCTCTAGTTTTGTACTTAAACTCCTTCAATTCAATATTTTTGCAAGTCTGAAATTTGTTTTGAAATAATAAACTGAATGCATCTGCAGCTGAGAATGTTTGGCTGCCAACGCTTACCCAGCCTATTAAAGGAAGTTTTTTAAAATAACAGCTTTTTCTGACTTCAGCAGCATAATTAAACATATGCTCTTAGCAGAGCTCACCTGCAGTGGCACCTGCTTGCAGCAGATTAAAGCTCTCAACCATGTATTTGAGAGAAAAGCCAACCTAGCAGGGAGAATGAGCCCTCCTGCTGGAACCAAGGGCATAAAGCTGCCTTTAAAGGAACAGGGGAGAGGTTTGGGGCTGGGGAAGGGAAAGGAGCAGGCACGTGCCCCAGGAAATGCTGGCAGAGCCACCACCGAGGGGTTCTGGAAGAGGAGTGACCCAGAGCATAGACTGAAATGGGAGATTGGGCAGGAATTGTTCCCTGGGAGGGAGGGCAGGCCCTGGCACAGGGTGCCCAGAGCAGCTGGGGCTGCCCCTGGATCCCTGGCAGTGCCCAAGGCCAGGCTGGACACTGGGGCTGGGAGCAGCCTGGGACAGTGGGAGGTGTCCCTGCCATGGCAGGGGGGGCACTGGGTGGGCTTTGAGGTCCCTCCCAACCCAAACCATTCCATGACAGATTCCAGGCTCAGCGTGACCACTCCTCCCCAGGACCCTGCCTGTTTGGGATGATCCTCGAGGTCTTTTCCAGGCTCTCGATTCCATGATTCTGTTTTTCCCTGCAGAGACACATGAGCTGAGGAGGCTGTGCCAGAACCCTCTGCCTTCTGCTCTGATTTAGTTGTGCAACAGCCCAAAGGAGGAGCGAGAGAAATCCTCCCACCACATTCCGAGAGTTCAGAGCAGAGACATGACAACGAGGATAAACAGGTACTCGCAGGGAAAAATAGCACCTCGTTTTCCTTATCTCCCTTTAAAGTGGCAGCAGGAAGAGAAGAAGTGAAAGGATGCCCTTTAGAGCAAGCACAGCCCTTTCCCTGCTTTGTAACGGAGCGAGCAGCTGCCCTGACAACGAGGGGAGAATAATGGGCTGAGAAACCATAACACGGAGCTTTCTGCCATTTGTCCATTTGAAGAATGAAAAGAGGTGGATGAAGAATTCTCTCCCCAGTCTGTTTAAAAGCTCTGCTCACCCCCTCAGCAGTTAACTCCTTTCTGTTCCTGTGCAGGGAAAGATGCCTCCTTCTCAAGAGCCCCGGGAGCACTGGGAGTATCTCTTTTAGAGGAATTTCTAGATAATGTTGTCATTGCTTTCTTTCTCCTGAAAAGTTCAAAGTTTTCAGCCAATTCTCACTGTGTTTTTCTTGGCTGTGACATTTGGATTTCTGAAGGCAGCTGAGACTGAAGATGTTGACAAACCTCCCCACTCATCACTTAGTACAAATGCTTTAACACAACCCAAGGTGTTTTAAAACCTCCTTACAGGAAAACCCCCAAACCCTGGTTTGTCCTGAATCTCCAAGTGCAGCTTTCCTTCCCCTTCAGATGGAAAAAGCCCAAGATTGAGATCTCCCAACCTGGCATCACATTTAACCCCTTCGCCTCGCTGACCCTCCTCTTGAAAAGGGCCGAGTGCGGCATATTCAAAGCCAATATCGAAGATTTTTTTGCCACTGCCCGGGCAGGGGCTCCCACAAAGCCCCCGTGGCATCTGGAGCTGTTATTAGGCAGTTAGGAGCAGTGTCACGGGGATGATGGATGATCCCGCAGGGAAAGCCCAGCTGGCTGCACACATCGGGAACGCTCGGGCTCCGTGAAACCGGGCAGCCGGGACTGTGGGCAGCGAGGCTGGGCTGAGGGGGTCCCCAGGGCCCCTCGGTGCCCCCGGGCACTCCCAGCGTTCAGCCCACAGCTCCGGGCCAGAGCTGCTGCCAAGGCTCTTCCCTCCCCTCCCGGTGTCCCCGGCAGCTCCGCAGGTGGAACCTCTGCCCCTCCAAAGCCTCCCCTCGCCCAGGCTCTGGCCAGGGAGCGTCGCTGCTGGGGTGGGAGCCTCGGGCAGCACTTTGGGGTGGAATCAGGCTCCAAAGGGTGGTCTAGCCCAGGCCAGCAAGGCACAGAGAACCCAAATGCCCTCTCCTGCCTCAGCCAGGGGTCCTGGCAGCTGTGTCCCACTGCTAAACCCCGTTCTCACGTGTTGGGATGAAAAAGGAACAAGGTTTAGTGTGGACATGAGAAGTTCCTGGGCACTGAGCTCTGAACAGACACCCCCCAGCCCCAGAGCTGCTTTGCAAGCACTGTCGTGCCCCTCCCAGCACCTGTGCTTTATTTCTCCTCTCCAGGTTCTGCCTGGCCCAGAAGCAAAGCTCAGATCCTTGGCACGGGAGGACAGATTTATCCCAAGCCCTGCTGAAACAAATGGTGACGCTCTTTGAGCGCCGCATCTGCTCCCCCATTATTCCTGGGATGCTGGTGCAGAGGGAGCAGTAAATCCCTGTTAGCTGGGACTTGCTGTGGCTATGAAGTTTATAAATCAGCCAGGCACAGCCCCGTGCTGCATTATTAAAGATCTGTTATTACACTGCATTTCTGAGCTCAGATAAAGCCCACCAAGCAGCTGGGGCCTGTTTGCCCAGTATTAGACTTTCTGATAAGCAAAGAAAAAGTGATATTAAAATATCCTGCTACGAAATTTCTTGTAATATGAAGATGGAGCAGCAGATAACAGAGCCACCTATAAAACATTTTCTTTGTATGACTTCGGAAGTAACTGATAAAGTCGCTGACAGGAGAATCCCACTCTCCCCTTTGCTGCTTCTCCCTTTAAAGCCACGAGAGAGATTCACGGAGGAGGCTGCAAAGTGCAGAGCAATCCCCCCAAGGAATCATTCAGCTCTGCAAAGCATCTTCAGCAGAAACCCTGCGAGCTCATTGATGCAGTAGTGCCATCAAATTTCATTTAGCAGAAATCAGATGGAAAAAATTCTGCATCTCTTCAGGCTGGGCTGCAGAGCAGAAGCAACAGAGCCAGAGGATGGCTCGGGTTGGAAGGGATCCTTTAAGGTCACCTATTGCTACCCCTGCCATGGCAGGGACACCTCCCACTGCCCCAGGCTGCTCCCAGCCCCAGTGTCCAGCCTGGCCTTGGGCACTGCCAGGGATCCAGGGGCAGCCACAGCTGCTCTGGGCACCCTGTGCCAGGGCCTGCCCTCCCTCTCAGGGAACAATCTCTTCCATATATTTATCCTAAAATTCCCCTCTTTCAGCTTAAAGCCATTCCCTGTGTCCTGTCCCTCCATCCCCTGTCCCCAGTCCCTCTCCAGCTCTCCTGGAGCCCCTTCAGGCCCTGCAAGGGGCCCTGAGCTCTCCCTGGAGCTTCTCTGCTCCAGCCTAACTCCGGAGTGAAGCTGCCCAGCCCATGACAGGGAATTCACACCTGAACAAGCCCTTGCTTGTTTTGCAAACAGCAGCTCTTGTTGTCCTGAGGAGAACTGGAGAGCAGAGGAGAACAAACCAGCTCTGCTTCCCTGAGTGCCTCCCTGTCACTCGTGCAGGCCCTGCTCCTCTCCGTGCTCGCTCCCTGCCATTCCCAGCAGCAGCAAAACCCTCGGAGCTGTCAGCACGGGCTTGTACAGCCACAGAACCTGGCAGCAGGACAAAGGGCCGAGCTCGGCGCTCTCAACTCCCATTAGCTCGCTTGGGAAGTGTGAAAGGAACGGCAGGCACCCGGCCAAGTCCTGCTTGGAAGGGGCTTTCCTGGGGAAAACACGGTCCCACTGCCCCCAAAGGCCCTCCTCGGCAGCACCCGGGCCCGGCAATGCCAGAGCAGTGAGCCCCGCACCTGGAGGAAGGCAGCGCTTGCCATTCCCAGCGTTCCAAGCTGAAGGACAGCTGGAGATGGATGCCAGAGCCGGCGTTTGATGTGTTGAGAGATGGAGTTTCCCTCTCTCCCACCCAAAATCGAGGCTGGATTTTAAACCCAGTGAGTGCATGGCACACAATTACTGACTTCCTCGGTTCCGTGGTACCCCCAGGCTCTCTCCCCGTGTGCGCGGTTCCCACCCATCCCTCATTAACCGGGGTCATTAACGCTGCCCCGCGCAGGGACAGCTGCCAGCGGCAGCCAGAGCAGCTCTGCCTGTGCCCGCATGCCAAAAGATTGGTTCAAACCCAGGAGTTTGGAGTCATTTGTGGCTGTTTTCCCGTGATACAGGTGCGTTATCGATCTGCTTCATCTAAGTGGCTTCGCAGAAGGAAATACTTCTCTTTTTTGTGCTGCTCCTTTATGGCTCTCCCTAGCACGAGAATGTGCTGCCTATTACCTTAATTGACTGATTTTTAAACAAGTTTCAGTCTAGCTAAAACAAAACTAATTTCAAAAGGCTCGATCAGCTTCAAGTTTGCTCCTCTTCCCCATCTCAGCACATCTCTTGCTCATTCTCGCCCGAGGGTGACCTTGAGGTCTTCCCTTGTGAAGTTTGAGGGTCGGGCGCTGAAATTGCCAGCATTTGCATGAGACAAATCTCTGCCCTGCTCCAACCAAAAGCCACAATATTTACATTTAAGTTGCCAGTCTCATTATCTCAGAGAATATTTTCCTCCTCCTGGAGCCAATGAAGATGCTGCTGCTCAAGGCAGAGCAAAGTCCAAAGGAGATGGTCATAAGTCTTTTAATCTTCATAACTTTTTTTTTTCTGTGATGTATCAAAATGAACTCAAACCTTTGTTGCCCCACAAAGGAGAGCCTGGATGCATTCTCCAAAGGAGCTTTTTCCCTGTAATGAGGGGCACAGAATAACCAACCACCGACAGAGTCCAGCCCCATCAAAATCTAAAAGGAGAAGAGAAGGCTGCGAGCGCTTTGTTAAGAATAAAATATCCTCACCTCTGAAGAGTCAGGGCTGGTGCACGGGGGCAATCAGGCCCTGGCAGCCACAGGAGAGCAGAAGTTACCCAGGGAGCTGCTCAGACGAACAAACTGAGTTGGAGCCAACACGGAGCCCCCGCAGTGCCCCAGGACGGGCGCTCAGGTGGGCACGGGGCAGCGTGGCCGCGGGAGCACCAGGGAGGGACTGCTGGGTGCAGGGCTCGTCCTGGGAACTGGAGCTGCACAGGGCCAGGTCCCTCTGCAGGGGCCCTGGGAGAGCTGGGCTGGAGCCCCTGCCCACCCACACCTGACTCCAGAGCCCTGCACAGACAGCAGAGAAGGATTTTCCACCCATTTCTGTTAGAAAACCACAGCAAAGTCTCAGTGCTGGCATTAAAACCCAACCAAACCTCCCACTTCCCACTCAACAAGAGCTTTATTTTTCAGGTGCTGCACATAATACAGAACCTGGTGCCATTCATGCTTTAACCTGACTTTTCCTGCACCTGCAATTATCCTGCTTCATTTCCACATTCCAGTGTGGCAGAGGAGCCGAGGGCAGGCTCTGGGCCAGGCATGGGGAGCGGGACACGGAGATGATGGGAATGATCATGGTCAGATTTATTGCTAACAGAGTCTAAACATTGCCAGAGCAGCACCTAAATAACAAACAATCCATTACAAAGGACTGTTTCCTCTTTCTGGTGAAAGCAGCACATTTCCCACCCAGAACAGGGGGTTCTTATAAAGCGTTTGAGGAACATCCCCTCAGTAGCTCCCAAGGGCAGACCAGACTTGTCTTGATTTGCTCCTGATTTATACCAGCATCAAGAAATAATCCCACCCAGAGCCTAAACACCACTAGAAGATTTTTTTCACCAAGTATATATACTTTCAGGGAAGTTTTATCCACTCTCAGGAGCGATTAACTTTCCTTTAGACTCTTATGTCTCAAAAATAGCAAATTTAGCATCATCCTTAGCACAGAATGAAGTGAGAACAAAACCTTATGGAAAGACAAATGGCAGCACGGGGGAAGAGCCCCTCTGAGCTGTGTTGCACATTTTCCCTCCTTAAGGAACCCTGCTCAGCTCCCCTGAGCCGGTTCCTGGCAGCCCATCACGCACACCCAGGTGTTAGTTCACAATCCAAGGCCACACCAGCCCCAAACAGCTTTTCCGTACCAGCCACAGTCCACACAAAGTGAGACTCATTTATTTTAACTTAATTAATCACCTTCATTTCCTCCCTCCTTAGGCTTAGCCAATGAGGTGTAAATTGCTGGGGCAGATGCACTTTCTGGGCTAAATTCCAAACTGAACCGTTCTTCAAAAAGTGAGGATGCACTTAGCACATCACATTAAATCCACCTCATCCTGGGGGCTTTGGTGGGGTCACTTTGCCCATGTTCTTTCTAATCTGGTGATGGCAGAGTTTGGATCCTGAGGGCAAAGCCCTGAGCTCAGCAAAGGGCTCAGGGTCAGAGCACTCAGGAACAAACACCGGGCCAGCCCCGGGGCTTCTGCTTCACAGGTTTCTCCAAGCCCTGTCCGACCTGGCCCTGGACATTCCAGGGGTGGGGCAGCCACAGCTGCTCTGTGCCAGGGCCTCCCCACCCTCACAGGGAGGGATTTCTCCTAATACAGAGTCTAAACTCTCCCTCCTGCAGCTTAAGGCACCCCTCGTGCCATCCCCACACTCGAGGGAGAGCTCAGTGGGGTTTCATGCCCTGACTGCACAGAGCCCTTCTCTACAGAACTGAGTGATCCCAAGCACACGCTCATTGCCAGGGTTATATTTGCAGCGGGGGTCTCCAGGGGTGCAAACCGGGATGATCTCAGTGTTCAGCCACCCAGAGGAACTCCGGGAGCACACACACGGACGCAGCACGAGGCTGCAGCTGTGGCCCCACAGGGACCTTTCCTGGTGTGGAACAGCTTCATCACAAGCACTGATTTCCAATGACAACCCTCGCGCCGAGGGAAGTTCATAGATTGTCATTAATTGCCGAAAAACAGACTTAGAAAGTGTGGAGTCAGGCAAGCACTTGGAGGCTGAGGCTTTAGGAGAGGCCCATCGTGCTGGGAGCTCCATTATATTCAGCACGACCCAGATCAATGCCATATATTTGAATTAAACGTGCATTAATACCCCTATAAAGGACTGGGGCCATCCAGTCAATTTTTGGATTGTAAACACAGCTTTTGTTAATCTAGTAAAAAACCCCATTTCTCTGTCAGCCCTAACTCTGGTGATGAAACCTGCATCAAGCACAGCTCTTTAGTCGCTCCCATACTGTAATTATTCATCAAACTGACAGGATAAAGACCCTTTTTATCCATCTTCTATTTCATCTGGAAACATTCCAGTGGTTTGTGAGCAGCAGCCTCACAGAGGCTCAGGACATGGCTGATGATATTGGCAATAAATAAACACTGGCAACTCTGGCTGGAGGGGGAGGCAGAGTCTGTGCTATACATTACCCTCTTCTCCTGCTTATAGGGCGAGGGGGGTGTTAATATTAAATAATTCATCTTTTAAATGGATTCCCCAGCCTTACAAACTATACAGGTGAGATCCTCATGCTCTACACTATTTTAATTTTACCCATCTCTCTCCGAGAGTTCTTCTCTCTCTAAAGGAGTTTGCAGTGTTGGGCAGGGTTTAACCAGTCCCACCCAAGATGTGCTGAGCCAAAACGCCCTGGGCCAAACCCACACCGGGCTGGAGCTGCACGAAGGGAGCAGCAGAGCACGGGAATGAGGGATGGCGCTCACCCCACGTGGGCTGGGTTGCTTGAATTTAGGACAAGAAATCACTGGAGATCTTGGTCCTGTTGTCTGGCAGCTGAGCTGTGTCCTTGCTCTGGGAAAGGGCAGCAGCCTGGATCTGAGGCCTTGCTCTGCTAAACTCAGCCAGGCGTTCAGAATGGGACTGGAGGGTATTGCCTGGGGACAGAGCAAATCATGGAATCATGGAGTGGGGCGGGGTGGGAGGGACCCCAAAGCCCACGCAGTGCCACCCCTGCTGCGGGCAGGGACACCTCCCACTGCCCCACTGCCGGGATCCAGGGCAGCCCCAGCTGCTCCGGGCACCCCGCGGGCGCTGTGGCACCACCACGGGCCCCAAAGGAAAACACCGCGTGTGACGCGGACCAGGCTGGGTGACAACCACGAGCTGTCCTTCACAACAGCCCTGCTGAGCACGGGGCAGCTGGCAAGGAGGGAGCTCGGGATTTCCCCATCCTCCTGGGGGCTGCAGGGGCAGGAGCTTGCCGGGACAGCTGCTGGTGCAGGAAGCAAGGAGCCAGCTCAGGCCTCAGTATGCATCATCCCCAGCCTTCATTCCACAGCCCTTCTGCTACAAACCCATCCATCTCAGTAGCTGCCAAATCCATTAAAAACAAGCAGGGGCTGCCACCGAACACGGGCGTTCCTTTTATTTACCTGCATTAGAACGCCAGATTCAAATTACCTTCATTTGAATTTTAATGGGATGAGCGTGGATGGTGTGCAGCCAGCACCAGGGATTTGTGGCTGTGTTATAATCACTCTAATTGCTGTTCAGGAGAAACTGGATGAACTTAAGGCATTTGGATGTGAGGAGGATGGACAGACCTCCAGCTAAAGCTTTCCTGACTCATCTGTCTGGCCCAGCTCACCCAGCCTCATTCCCGGTGTGCAATTCCCACCATTCCCAAGGGAGCATTATTCCAGCCTTCTCCTCTCACTAAAACAGAGCTTGAGTGTTTTCCTGGGCTCCAGATGTTTTAAAAGCAGCTACAAATTCCCCCTGTATGGCAGCATTTCCGTTCCACCATTTCCCAACCTCGGAACAAACCTGACCAGCGTTGTTCCCCTTACAGACACCACTGAAATGGGGACACATCAGAACCAGCCTTATTCCCACAAACTCTGGGCATTTTAAGGACTCCGTGGTACCACAGGGATGAGTTTTCCTTGCTGGGATTGCAAGCTGCCAGCAAATGGTGTTCACCTAAAATCAGTGCCAAAACCCTGTTATTCCACTCAGATATCACAGGATTAAATAATAGAAAACTCTTTTCAGAACTGCTACAGTAAGGATTTAATGTTATAGAGGAAACCCAGAAATAATTGCTCTAGACCAGCTTTAAATGTCAGTACTAAACCAAGCACAAAAATTCGGCAAGACCTCCCAGAAAAGGTGTTGGATAACTTGTAGAGCAGCTTTTTTCACATCACCTGGGGTGGAAATAGTCTAAAAACCAGGACGTCCTTCACCTTATTGGCCATCACAGGCCCGAGGATTTCCAAAGTATCATTGCTTGAATTTACCCCTGAGTATTGATATTTCCCTTCTATAATTTAGGGCAAGGAGATGCAAATTTTCTATTTGAAAAACAAATTCCTCTAAGTAGAGGACACTTCTCTGCTGAAACATTTCAGTTCCCAATGTAACTGTCTGGTGCAGCACAATTATTTGGCAGAGAAAGTCAGTTTTGGGGTGGTTTCTGCACCCTGAATCACCATTGTTGGGATGGGGAGCAGTGACCCTGCCCCACCCTGTGTGTGTGAGGATGGAGCAGGGAAAAGCTGCCCGGGAACACTCACATTTCCAGGGGGATGGAGCAGGGAAAGCCTGCCCGGGAACACTCACATTTCCAGCGGGATGGAGCAGGGAGCCTTCTCCCCTCGGAGCAGCTCTCCAAGGTACTGATCCCTCTCCATCACAGCTGCTTTGGGCTGACCCGAGCAGGAGCTGGACTCCAGGAGCTGCGATTTCCAGCACAGGTCACTGCCGGGGACTGCAGATAATAATAATAAAAATAATGATCAATATCAGGCTAAAGGCAATGAACGCTCTGGAGAGCTGGGCTTTGGAAAATATTGTGTAGCTCGAGTCTCAAACTAATCCCCGCACAAAATTGCAGCGCTGGCTTAGGCTGAGTGTGGAACACGTGCTCCGGCTCCTGGAAAATCTCCCTATGAACAGATATTACCAATATCGATCAGCATAGCCGCAGTGGGTGGATATCAAATTAAAGCCACCCAGATTACTGAGCTCAGGCTTGAGGAGGCACAGAAAAAGCCAGGGAAGAGCGAGATCTCCATCAAATCACTCTTCCCCTGGCCCTGCACAGCCCCATTAAAGCCCCTGAAGGGATCCAGGGGCAGCCCCAGCTGCTCTGGGCACCCTGTGCCGGGGCCTCCCCACCCTCCCAGGGAACAATTCCCTCCCAGTATCCCATCTAACCCTGCCCTCTGGCACTGGGAAGCCATTCCCACTGTCCCATCACTCCTGAATAAACTCCATTATATAAATGCAGGCAGATACACCTGAGAACACCCTTATTTTGGGAACAGAGCTGCCAGTGCCCACCCTGGGGAATCACAGCTCCTCCTCTCCCTCTTCCTTCCACCCAGCTCTGGGAGCGACATCTGCACCAGACAGCTGGGGAATTTCAACCCAATTACCTCAGCCTGCACAAAGGGGCAGTTGTCATTAAGGTATTGATTAATTGTGCTTAAAGTATTCCAAGTGACATTGAAAACTTCAACAGCTTTGTCACCAGCATGAACCAAAAGCCAACTCCAGCCCCTCCCAAATCCCCCTACGCCTGTTTTGAGTGTGCACTGCAGATGCCAGACTGAAAAAATTGGGAGGTTTGCCTTTTCTATTGTTGTTTTAATGTTGGGCTGTAATGCTGAATTTGAGACTGGGATCAGAGTTCCGTGTTCTGAATCACAGCCCCCGTGAGGCCTGTGGTTCCTTTATAAAACACATCCTTCCTGAGGCTCTGCCCTCCCCGTGGCACAGGCACAGGGTGGAACCCTGCCCCAGCAGCCCCAGCCCTGGGTAAATGTGAGCACAAACACCCCCAGCCCCTCTCTGCATCCCCGGGCACCAACCTCCACCCAGGCAGGGCCCAGCACACAAACACAGCTTTGGCCCTGCTGCATTTCCCAAACTTTCATGTCCCACGCTGGATTTGAAACCTGAAATTTTTAATTCCAATCTCATTATTTCCATTATCAACCCTCTCATTCCGATGAGGATTTCCCTCCCTGCCTGCTGACACGTGCCACGCACTGCAGAGGGCTTTGGACAGACACCAGACTGTCCCTGACTCCTCCTGCAGGTGAGCAGGAGCTGAGGGAGAAGGGGAAGCTGCTCCTCACCCAACTGGGCTCTCAGCTCTTGAGCCCTGAACTCGGTGCTGGGGGAGAATTCCCGTTTTCCAGGCAGCACCTTTTCCTAGGACCACAGAATCCCAGATGGTTTGGGTGGGCAAGGACCTTAGAGACCACCCAGGGCCACCCCTGCCATGGGCAGGGACACCTCCCACTGTCCCAGGCCGCTCCCAGCCCCAGTGTCCAGCCTGGCCTTGGGCACTGCCAGGGGTCCAGGGGCAGCCACCCACACCCCCAAAAAGTGTTGGTGTTTGGATACAAATGAACTTTTGGGTTTGTCACAGACCTGTGCTTTGTAAGGTGTTGCCGTGGCTGTGCTGAGCAACAGCTCCCTAGAAAAATCTGCTGTTCAGGAAAACTCCTTCAGTGCATTCTTCCAGGAATTGCTTTATCCCTGAGATCCAAGCTCATAGTTTGGATGTCTCTCAAGGCAAGAGGGTTTAAAGCTGCTGGCAGCAGTTCTGCCTAATGGCCCATTGGGCAGTGTCAGCTGAGCCCAGCCCATGCATTGTTAATGAGCTGTCAGCTTCGGGTACCTCTGCCTTAAACCTCCTCAGGGTGAGCTCGGTGAAGTCTTTCCCTAAAAGCCAGGATGAGAAAGAGCTCAGCTTCACCTTCACAGAAACTTGGAATGGTTTCAGCTGGAAAAGTCCTCCCAGGCCATGGATCCAAGCGTTCCCCCAGCACTGCCAAGGCAGTAGTTGTTACACCAGCAGGATTAGCTCATTCCAAATGCAGGGCCTTGGGGAAATCCATGGATTTCTAACATCCAAACCAAAGTGAACAAGTCCTTCAGAGCACGGCTTCCAATCAGCACAATGCCATTCCTAATTAAACTGATCCATGACAAATAAATCCCAGGACCACAATTCCTTCCAATACCACTTGTCACATATCAGGTTTCTCTGATACTCAGTGGGGCTGGAGCACTCAGCCAGGCAGGAACAGCCCTTCAGGTGTCATTAAATCCACCTGGCCATCACTCAACACAAAATATCCTTGAGCAACTGCTGCAGCCCCACCACTCAGGCCAGCGTGGTTCATACCTCAGGAGACAGCTGGAAAAAAACCCTGGGCTTTTTTGGCCAGGAGGTGAAAGCCAAATGCTTTTCAATAAACCTGTTCTGTTTATGAGGAGAGGGTGGGTCCATGGTGTGTTTGGGTCTGCAGGAATACCTTCTATCAGCAGTCACAGCCAGAGCTGCCAAAGGGAGTCTGTGCTGACCCGAGCTGGGCTCTGCTTGTCTGAGATCAGAACTGGAAAATCCACGTGGTATCGACCCCAAAGCTGGGAGCCCTGGGAGACAGCAGCAGGAGGAGGGGGCAGAGCTGGCCCCACATCATCCTGAGGCTGGACAGTCACCCCAGGGCCTGTGCAGGGACAGGATGGCAGTGGGACCCTGGGGAAGCAGGGATGGCACAGCCTGGAGGGCACAGCCAGGCACCAGCAGCTCCAGACAGGTTGTTTAGGATTCAGTCCTGAGTCCCTTTTCCCCACAGTGCCCATTACTCACCCTGTGCGTGCTGTTGAAGGCACTCCAGAGCAGCAACAGAAATCAGGCAGGTTCCTGAGCCCGGCAGGAGAGGCTCTTCCCAAGGCAATTTGCCATCAGGACAGAGAGCAGGAAATAGCAGAAAATCGTGAGGCAGACTCTGTTCCCACAGAACTGTCAGCTCAAGAGGTTCAGAGCACGTGGACACCTTCGTGAGCCTCGTGGGTCCTGCATGGAGACAACTCAAGGCCGTGGGAAGCAGCCCTGTGAGGCACTGTCACAGAGCCCTTCCTGATGGAAACGGGTTTGGGTTCAGGTCCTGACATTCCCTCAGGGTCAGCAGAGCCGGCCCCAGCCCCGATCAGAGGCCACAGAGCCCCCAGCTGCCCCAACACCAACCACCAGCGGGTTCATCCCAGCGGGGAGCACAGTTCAGGGCGTTGCTCACCGGAGAGACTGTGAGGAAGAGCTCCACTGAAAACAGAAACTTCATTTCAGAGAATGAGAAAGGGACTTTATGGACCACAAAGCAGAGGGAAGGAATATGAAGTGCCATCGATACTGCAGCTGAAAGCTGGTGATGGCAGGAGAGCAAGGCTGGGAGGAGCAGGGAATCACAGAATTCCAGAATCAAAAAGGTTGGAAATGATCTCTGAGATCATCGAGTCCCAGCTGTGCCCCATCCCCACCTTGTCCCCAGCCCAGAGCTCTGAGTGCCACCTCCAGGCATTCCTGGGACACCTCCAGGGGTGGAGACTCCACCACCATGGAAGAAGAGGGCGTGCCAGAGCTGTCCAAGGGGAGCCACGGGTCTGGACTTCTGCACCTTGATAAAGTCACAGAATCCCAGCCTGGTTTGGGCTGGAAGGGACCTTGGAGGTCATCCAGTGACACAGTCCCATCTCTGCTAGAAAGAAATCCTGGGGCTTCTGAAGTCCACGGGCTGACTCACATTAAAGGTGAGTCATTTCCCTCTCAGGTAGGAGTTATTTTGGGGAGAATTACTCACTCGGAGTGCTGATGGTTTGTATGAAACAGTAAGACTCTTAAGTTCAGAACAATATATTTCAGAAGCCTTGCACTGATACTGTGTTCTCCAACTTTTAAGGCAATAATCTGAAATTAATTCGCATGTGCTCAAAATCCATAAGCAAAGCTTGACAGTAACAAGAATTTAAAGCAAAATTTAAAGGCAACATTAACAAAATCAGGGAACGTGAATCACATCTTCCATGGGAATTTCCAGGCTATTAAAGTGATTTAATAAACGTGGCTCAAGAGGGCAGTTTTAGGGCCTCCTGTCCTCCCACTACCCCAATGGTTATGGTCACTCAAGGATTACAATCTCCTGTTTTAGCTGCAGCAGCTTCCCTAAGTTTTCATAGTAGGAGCTGTTGGATCTGATTCCCATCATTTGCAGGCAGTGAGGGAGTGCCCCAGCCCTGGCCTTGAAACACCCTAAAAATGCACTGAAAATATCCTAAAATACACTGAAATACCCTAATAAATGCTTTGAAACGCCCTAATAAACACATTATTCAAGTCCAGCTCTCTAGAAAAAAGCAGCCATCCTAGAAGAAATATTTCTCAGGAAATAAAGCAACACCACAAGGGATTACCTGGATGAAGTTTCCCACGTCACCACATCCATCCCCCAGTGCCAATCCCCATCCTAGAGCTTGGTTTCAGCAGCTGCACCTCCCGCTTCCAGCCAAGGAAAATTGTGCTGGATGAAGCATCCTGCAGCTGGAGGGTTGGGGTTTGCTCCTCTTCCTTGTGCTCCTTTGGGCATCCAACAGACTGAAACACACGAATGATTAATTTCAAAGTGGGAAGAGGAAAAAAGAAGGAATCTAAGTCTTGGGGAAGTTTTTGAGCAGATAGGAAATAACAAGCAGAAAAAGTCAGGCAGGAAATCCTGGCATCCAATGCCTTAAAATTAATGATTCAATGATTCTAAACATTTTATTAATAATAAACTAAGGAGGAGTTAGTTGGCCTCTTCTCCAAGGAACTTGGAGAGCAGGAAATGGTCTCAAGGTACACCAGGAGAGGTTCAGGCTGGATACTGGGGGAAATTCCTGCCCTGAAACAGGGCTCAAGGCCTGGCACAGCGGCCCAGGGCAGCGGTGGAGTCCCCATCCCTGGAAGTGTTCAGGATCCGAGCAGGTGTGGAATTTTGTGATGGGGTTTATTGGGCACGGCGGGATTCGAGCGAAGTTTGGGACTGATGGTCTGGGGTGTCCTCTCCAACCTTAGCGATGCTGTGGTTCCATGAAATCCCCACTGTTCAGGGGTGGTGATGGTGCTGAGGCTGCAGCTGAGGACGGGCCTGGCTCAGCTCCTGGGCCGCGCTCTCCCCGTGCCCAGGGACAGCCAGGACAGGTTTAATGCTGGCTGAAGGCACCTCTGACAGGGCGGGGAGTCCAGAGCAGAAAAAACAACCCTCAGGTTCGGACAAGCCCCCGTGACAGGGCTGTGTGAGGACAGCGGGGCTGGAACCAAAAAGAAAAGCAACTGTAGGACAAAAGCAGGGCTTCCTCCGAGCCTGGAGCGCGGCCGCGGCAGCGGGGCCGGAGAACGTCCCTGCCAGGAAAAGCCTCCACACACCCCACACCTTCATTAGGGCTGCTGTTAATGGCACCCCAGGCCCCACTTGGACTTTCAACCGTTTCAGACACAAATAATAGAAAATTTCCAACTCAAAAGGATAATCTCCTGTCAGAAAGAGAAGAGCAGGCACAGTGAACACTTTAAAAGCTTTGGAGATGTAAAGATTTATTGTATTTCTGAACAAGCCAGAAGCTTTGATTAAAGGTTAAAAATAGAAAACAGGGATGGAATTCAGTTGTAAAAGATCCCCCTCAAAAAATAATTTTTATACTGTTGCTATGGTTCAAACTGTTTTCATGGCAAGTCTCATTTTCCTTTTAAAATTGATCACACTTCATTTTTTAGCAAACTCATTTAGAATTATTTTCCAGATTCAGGACAGAATTTGCAAAAAACAGGATGGTTTTGCAGTATTACACAGAATCACAAAATAACAGAATGGCCTGGGTTGGAAGGGACCTCAAAGCCCATCCAGTTCCACCCCCTGCCATGGCAGGGACACCTCCCACTGTCCCAGGCTGCTCCCAGCCCTGTCCAGCCGGGAGGTTCAGGAAAGCCAGCCCTGAGGGAGAAGATGTGTGGGACTCTTCCCGCTTTGGGAGTCAGCCTACAAGCACAGCACCTCCATTTCCACTATATTTTTCCACACGTATTTTTCATTCGTGTTGGCTGGGTGCCAGTTCCTGTGGATTTGCAGTTTTGCAATAATTGAAAGTCTGATTCTGGAAGTGACAGGACTTCCAGTCCATGGGCCTTGCCTAAACACATGCGTGCACAGACTGTGCTCTCAGTTGGGTCAATCAAATGCCACAATGCTGCTATTATTCACCAGGAGAACTGGGTGTTATCTCCCCTCAGCACAGAGGGTGTCCAACGCCATCCAGGAACAGCAGAGTGAAGGGAACAGCAGAGGAGTGAAAGGGAAACAACAGAGCAGTGAAAGAAACGAGGGAAACTCAACAGGGCTGACCTTGGACTCAAAAGGAGATAGAACAGCCTCTTCCCACAGGGCCCCAGAGGGAACGAGCTGGTTCCCTCCCCTCTCACCTCACCACTGCCTTCTCTCCGTGCTCAGCTGGTGAATTCACAGAGCCACCAGCTCAGTCCTTGTCCCTCAGAGCCCAGGAGCTGAAAGCTGCCGCAGGTGCCACCATGGCAGGATGGACGCTCCAAGGGGGAGCCCCAGGCCCTGCTGGGTGCCAGGTGGGGATAACCCTGCTCCCCGGGGCTTAGCTGGAGGTTTACATCTTCTGGGAGTCGTTCAGCATTAGTCATCTCTTCTTCCTTGCAATAAAATAAATAACGGATTGCACGATCACCAGCACATCCCCACCCCCTCCCCGGGGTCCCTGTGGGCAGCACAGGGCCCCGCTGCCCCTCCCACCCACACCAGTCACTGCCTGGTCACTCACCAGGCTGACTCCCCCAGTTCCTCTGGGTTTGGTTGTACTTTCCAGGTCCCACCTATGGATTTGCCTCCATCACAAAACTACTGTGGAAAGTCTCAGGCTGTTGGAGCACCTCCCCTCCCTCTGATCCCACAGAGCAAACCAGGGCAGAGCCAGCCCAACAGAGAGAAAACTGCAGCTCCAGCGCCTGCAACTGCTGTGACATTTTTTAATTTCTTAATCTAAGGCAAACTTTGCTAAGTCTTTAACCTTGGTAAGTGAAGGAATTGTTCCCTGGGAGGGTGGGCAGGCCCTGGCACAGGGTGCCCAGAGCAGCTGTGGCTGCCCCTGGATCCCTGGCAGTGCCCAAGGCCAGACTGGACACTGGGGCTGGGAGCAGCCTGGGGCAGTGGGAGGTGTCCCTGCCATGGCAGGGGTGGCACTGGGTGGGCTTTGGGGTCCCTCCCAACCCAAACCATTCTGTGGTTCTGCAACAAGCAGACTGTGAGGAAGTTTATACCCGACAGGAGGTGGTGGCCAGGTGGGATCAGCCTCTTCTCCCAGGCAACAAGGGACAGGACAAGGGGAAATGGCTTCAAGCTGTGCCAGGGGAGGTTCAGGTTGGATACGAGGAAAGATTTCTTCCCTGAAGGGGTGGTCAGGCCTAGGAAGGAGCTGCCCAGGGTGGTGGTGTTCAATCCTCCCATCCCTGGAGGTGCTCAAAATGAGCAGACCTGGGACTTTGTGCTAGGGGTTAGTGGGCACGGTGGGATTCAGTCGAAGGTTGAATTTGATGATCTTGGAGGCCTTCTCCAAGCTTGACAATTCCATGATTCTATGAATCTGCCAGTCTTTCCTGAAGGTTTGGGGCCTTAAGCAGACACTCAATCCCTGTTTGTGTGCACAGCTCAGGACAGGCCCTCACTGTGCACATCTCACCCCTGGACAGGAGCTCATTTCCCTGTGATTCCCTGCAGAATAAACGGGATCAAACCTGTGCACGGCCCCCGAGGGCAGCACTGCAGTGAGGAGCTGGGGCTGCATGCAGGGGCTGTGTGCAGGGCCCGTGTGCTCGCGGAGAACACTGCTCACAAAAGCTGCTAACACAGCCTCTTTTCTGCTCAGGCGAGCAAGATATCCTCACAGGACGGGTTGGGTGGCTCGGAAATAGCAAATTTTTATGCATGATGTAATTCACTGGAAGCTTCACTGAGCTGGAAGTGCCTGACCTTCTGATCTTTGGCAAATAAATGAACAGCCCCGAGGAAGCTCGGGAGTTCTGTGCCCTCAGTGCAGGACAGAGCACCTGAAGGGCTGAGGAGCTAATGCATTTTTGTCATTTTGAGGAACCAAGAGTTGGGGAAAAAAGCCACGTAATAACATAGTTTAAGTGTTGGTCAAAAAAACCCTTCAAAATATACTTGCACAAAGGTTCAAAGAGGTGTCTCTGCAAGGTGAGAAATTCATATGAACTTTGTTCAGCTATTAATTAAGAGTGGAGGGAGGGGGAGAGGGTTTTTAAGCCATCACATCTGCTTTCATCAGCTGTCTAAAAAAGGCAATTCTACTTTCTGAGTGATGCTGTGTGAGGATCTCTCTCCTTCCCAGGAGATTTCCTTGAAAAAAGAATTGTGTAAGTGCTCCTGCCTCCCCTCCAGACCTACCTATTTCAAGCTTCTAATCTGACATCTAATACTGATTGGTCCCCATTTCCTTCTCATACACTGGAATTTGATCCAGATATAAAGGAGATGGAAACAAAAAAAAAACAAACAAACAAACCAAACCCTGTTTCTGTCTAGTCAGCTCAAGGAAGTACCTGAAACGTAACTCTGGCTGTGCCTGCAGGACTGAGGCTTGTATTGTGAAATGGGAACTGTTGGGAAAGCCACTATCCCAAACCCAAACCCTACATCCCACGGGATCATCCACTTCTGTCACACTGACACTGGCAAACAGTAAAACCTGAAACAGGAATTCAAACTTCAAGCCTAGAAAAGGAATTAATGCTTTCAAAAACTCCCAGCGAGCAGCTTGCCCTCGAATAAATAACAAATAATCAGCTTTTCTCCCACCCAAGGCTTCCCAGCAAAGGCTTTGTGGATCAAACCTACCCAAGAGTGAATGCAATGGCCCGAAGCAGTGCTGGGACGGTGCACAGGTCAGCAGACGAGCAGTGAGGAAGGCACGGGCTCCACACCAGACCTGGAGACCATCAGGCAGTCACCAGGGTCCGTCATCCTTTCCACGTCCTGCTCAACATGGAAAATCCAAGTTATCAAGATAGCTCAACATCCTCAGCTTAAAAGGAAGAGCAAAATGGGAATATGGAATCAGCCTTTTGCGAGTGCTGCTGGCCCACCATGGCTCTGGCACATCAAACCTGGGGAAAGAATGTCCTCCACTGCCAGGGATGGACCAAGAAAAAGGAGGGATGAAGGAAAAAAGAAGCAGATCTGAGACAACAAGAGAAGAAATGGCAGGGAAAACAAATACAAATGAGACTTTTCCCTCCTTCTGATGATCATCCTCCCTTCCCCCACCCTGCCTTAGGAATACATACACAGAGCTTTTAAACACCAGCCAAGCCACTTTGGTGCTTAGTGCTGAATTCTTCTTATGGTTATTTAAGTTACAAACAGGGCTACTGATTCTAAACCTGAAGTGCTAAAATTGTTCCAAGTAATGCATGTCCAGCTCTGAAATCCTGAAGTTAATTTTAAACATCGCTTTCAGAAATAGGTTGCCTTGTCCTGACAGATCTATGTGGGCCATATTGTGAGGAGAACTATCAATATTTGAATAAATTTTACATGCAAGCAAACTAAAATTATCTTTATATCGATTCAGTAGCAACTGCTCCAGTAGGAGCTGGATGAAATGGCCAATAAATTGACAAATCCACAAAACAGAATGGGAGAAACATAAAAAATGGAAAAGCTGGCTGTTCCCCACCGTGTCCCATTTCCTGTTTAATGCGCCCAGGCTGTCTCTGGGCAGGAGAGGCCGAGGTTCTTCGCAGTCCCCGGGCACATCCGCAGCGCTGCCCTGGCGCCACTGTGGGCTCGGCTCGGCCCCACGGTCCCTCCTTCCCTTTGCTTCCCTTCGCTTCCCTTCGCTTCCCTTTGCTTCCCTTCCCTTCCCTTTGCTTCCCTTCCCTTCCCTTCGCTTCCCTTCCCTTCCCTTCCCTTTGCTTCCCTTCCCTTCCCTTTGCTTCCCTTCCCTTCCCTTTGCTTCCCTTCNCCCAAACCTTCCCAAACCTTCCCAAACCTTCCCTTCCCAAACCTTCCCAAACCTTCCCAAACCTTCCCAAACCTTCCCTTCCCAAACCTTCCCTTCCCAAACCTTCCCTTTCCAAACCTTCCCTTCACAAACCTTCCCTTCCCAAACCTTCCCTTCCCAGCCCTGCCGGCCTCCCCCGGCCCGGCTGCCGCTCCGCAGGGCACCGCTCCCCTGTACGCTGTACTCTGAGCTGAGAATATTCCATGTTTTCTCTCCGGGCTCTCTCCAGGCAGCCCTGCCGGCGCCGGGGCCGCGCTGCACCTGCACTGCAGGGGATGTCTCCCTCACAGCCCCGCAGGGAGGGAGTAAAGCAAATGCTGTGGGTTTGTACAGCTCTGCGAGGCTGGAATTGCTCCAGGCTCTGGCCCTGCCCAGGCCAGTGGATGCCAGAGCTGAAAATGGCCCAGCAAAGCCTTTTCTCTGGCCCGTTCCTCGCGGCTGCAGTTCAGTCCCTGCTCCTGCAGCCTCTCCGGCTGTCCTTGCCCTGACGGAGGAGCCGAGCTCGGCCTTGCCCCAGGCCTGGCAGCCGGGCCCGGCGGGGCCTGAGGCGGGGTGTGGGGACAGCCACGAACCCGCCATCTCCTGCTGTCCGGGCCGAGCTGGGGAGGGATGAGGGGAGCTCCTGCCCGAGCTCACACCCAGGACTGCTCCTCTCCACACGTTCAGCTTTCAGCGCCACTCACAGAAACGTCATGGAGAAACGTCCTGTTACAGCAAACAGCTGCGTTTTGCCTTAAAAAAAACCCCAGCCATTATTCAGTGTAAGGTGCCATTGTGAATGAGAGCCCCAGTTCCCCCAGCCCCGCCAGAGCCCAGTGCGAGCACCCAGAGCTGGCCCAGGCAGGGGAAGGGACCCCGGTACTGAAACCACCACCTCAAGCAGCAGCTTTCTCATCCTTCATCAGAACTCATAGTGTGAGAAACGAATTCTAACAATAGGACCTGCTGCAGGTGGGAAGGGACCCTCAAGCTGATCTAGTTCCACCCCTGCCATGGCAGGAACACCTCCCACTGTCCCAGGCTGCTCCCAGCCCCGTCCAGCCTGGCCTTGGGCACTGCCAGGGATCCAGGGGCAGCCCCAGCTGCTCTGGGCACCCTGTGCCAGGGCCTGCCCACCCTCCCAGGGAACAATTCCTGCCCAAGATCCCATCCATCCCTGCCCTCTGGCAGTGGGAAGCCATTCCCTGTGTCCTGTCCCTCCAGCCCTTGTCCCCAGTCCCTCTGCAGCTCTCCTGGAGCCCCTCTAGGCCCTGGAAGGGGCTCTGAGCTCTCCCTGGAGTTTCTCCTCTCCAGGTGAGCCCCCCAGCTCTCCCAGCCCACTGACTCCCCCGGTTTGGGTTCTCTTGGGGCAGCAGGATGATTTTATAACCTCCATAAACAATGGGAGAGGCCAAGCTCTGAGCACAGCCCGGGTAAGCAGAGATGTCCCACCTAGGAAACTTCATTTTGGTTTTTATTTATTTACACACCCCAATATTTCTAAATATTCGATCAAAACACACCTTTGACGAACAAATCTCTCCATGCTAATAATCTTTAAAATATCCCAGGCTCCCTAAAATCTGAGTTTCAGGGAGAACAAACAGCACTTGCTGCAACCCGTGAAAAGTTAATTTTTTCATGCTGCTGCCTCTTCCATTTTCCAGCCTTATTTCTATTCCTAATTAAGCCAACTTGAGAGTGATCCAGAAATACAAAGAGGAGCAGCTGAATTTGGAGACATTAAGGGAATTTTAAATGTCTTGCTTTTTGCCTCAAAACTGAATTCAGGTGTGGAAAAACTAAGTAAAATATATATTTTTTAAATCCTCTATTAACCACAATTACAACACTTCAAAGCACATTAATTTCCTGCTTTTAAGTTTCCTATAGCAACAGTTTGTTAAAAGAGTTTGATTTTATTGTATTATGCCAATACTACCCTGGTAGAAATTTCAATCTTTTTAGACAGAAAGAAGTGCAAAAAATTACATTAACAACGGGCATAAAGACATTGAAACTCTCAATGCCTCTAATTTATGCCATTTTTCTGTGTTTTTTTTTTTTAACCTCTTTTTTCTACCAGCTTGATGCCGCCTCTTTAATGCAGTTTGTGTTTGACAGGGGAAGCAGCGGGATGGAGGGGAGGGAAATCCAGGAGCAGCTTCCCTCCCACTCCTGCTCCCACCCGGCGCACGGGGGCTGCGGGGCCCGAGGCCAGGACACACAGACACTGGAGAAGCAGCCACAGCCACGTGCATGGGTTGGGTGGAGCCAGGGCTCCCACCTGGCCGGGTTCCTGACGGGCTTTCACGTGGCCTTGTCCACCTGGACACCTCTTTTCTGGTTCTGCATCCAGCCCTGGAGCCCCAAGCTCAAGAAGGACTGGAGAGAATCCAGAGGTGGCCACAGAGCTGCTCCAAGGGCTGGAGCTGCCCTGGAGCCAGGCTGGGAGAGCTGGGGGCTCACCTGGAGAGGAGAAGCTCCAGGGAGAGCTCAGCGCCCCTTCCAGGGCCTAAAGGGGCTCCAGGAGAGCTGCAGAGGGACTGGGGACAGGGGATGGAGGGACAGGACACAGGGAATGGCTTCCACTGCCAGAGGGCAGGGATGGGTGGGATCTTGGGCAGGAATTGTTCCCTGGGAGGGTGGGCAGGCCCTGGCACAGGGTGCCCAGAGCAGCTGGGGCTGCCCCTGGATCCCTGGCAGTGCCCAAGGCCAGGCTGGACACTGGGGCTGGGAGCAGCCTGGGGCAGTGGGAGGTGTCCCTGCCATGGCAGGGGGGGCACTGGGTGGGCTTTGGAGTCCCTCCCAACCCAAACCATTCTGGTGTTCTCTGGCTTTTCTCCCCTTCTGCAGACGCTCGCTGTCACAAGAGGGACAGCAGGGACCAGGAGAGCCCTGAGCACCCAGGGGACCAACAAAAACCTGCAGCACTCGGTGTCACCCTAACTCACCAGAGTAATTGGCAGCGAGTTCTACTTAACCACTTCTCCTAAGACAAGTTGGAAAAAAATTCAATAAAACTTGTGTTAAGCTGATTCCACGCTGCAGTACAAACAAAGTGTGGAGCAGCTTAATCCTCTTACACCAGGGAACAAGCGCCTAAAGTAATTATTTAATAAGATTAAATACTGCAGGTCATAAAAATTAATTTATACAGCTGCCATGGTTTAAAAACTACATGCCTGCAGAGTGGGACAAATTCCTTTCCTGTGGAGAGGCAAAGGTGAGCCCAGAGCAGCTGTGGCTGCCTCTGGATCCCTGGCAGTGCCCAAGACCAGGCTGGACAGGGCTTGGCACAGCCTGGGACAGTGGGAGGTGTCCCTGCCCAGGGCAGCACTGAAACCTCATCTTTGAATGCAAACATTCACTTTAAATTGTTTTAAAATTATTTTTAAAAATCCCTTTCTGGCATAGAGCTCCTGTATTCCCTCCTAGCCACGTTCATTTCACCAAAAAGGAGGAAATGAAAGGCTTGGACTTCATGAGGCCTTTTCCCTTCTTTGCCCAAGCCTTGCTTAAACTTGTTATTCTTTGCCCCAATTTACCAAATTTTGCTCATGACATATAAAAGAGGGAGGGAAGAGAGGACAAGGACACCCATCAGCACTCCTCTGCTCACTCGTGAGACTTCAGATGCTGTGTTAAATTCTTTGAACCCAGAAAGAACAAAAGTGTTTCTTACATTTAAAAAGGAAGAAATACAAATACATATAAATCGAAATATACAAATAAATAAAATTTTACATATCTATATAAAGCCCTGCTTACAATACGTCTGTGTGCATTTGGAGACACTGATCCTCATCCTAAAACTTTAACCCTAACTAGGCCTAACCCTGCCCCGATGCTCCCGGGTGCTGTTACCTGGGGGAACATCAGCCACACCACAGGCAGTGCCTTGGCTGCTGCTGTGTCCCACAGCTTGGAATCAGGGAATTGTGAGGTTGGAAAAGCCCTCTCAGCCCATCGAGTCCAACCACTGCCAGCGCTGCCAAGGCCACCACTGCCCCATGTCCCCAGGTGCCACCTCCACAGGGCTTTGAATTCCCTCCAGGGATGGGCACTCCAGCACCGCCCTGGGCAGCTGGGCCAGGCTGGACAGCCCTTCCCATGGAGAAATATTTCCAAATACCCAATCCAGACCTCTCCTGGCCCAACTTGAGGCTGTGTCCATCCTCTAACCCACCCCAAAGAGAAATCCAGCAATCTCTCCAATTAAAACAATCCATCATCGTTTGGGCACTGTACATAAAAGAGCAGAAGCTGTGGACACAAAGGACTCTCACCACTGGCATTTTCTAAAGCAATATTTCAGCATCAGGAAAAACCCTTCCATCACCTCCTGGAAACGCCAGCTTGCAGAGAAATAAATATCTCTTTTGTATCAAAGCGATTCCCAATCCCTTTGATAAATCTTAGCACTGTGCAGTTGAAACAACCCCATGAAGGGCTGGAAAAATCATCTAAATGCATCTGAACAACTCTGTTTATTTTGTATTCAGGAGCGCATTGCGCCAGCCCGCAGAGCTCTCCCATTAGTCTTTAAAAATAGTATTAAAGGACATTTCCGTCTATTTAAATTATGTCTATTTTCATTTAAATGAGTTGCTAAATAACAAGCTCCATGCCAGCATTATGCTGGAGTGTGTGACTGCGAGAAATACACTTCAAACAAAACAAATTAGGGAACCTGGAAATTGCTACAGCAGAGCAAGGACATATTTTTGGGCAAAAGTAAACAGAGAACAACGGCAAGTCATCAAAAATATGATAATAAACCCCGCGTGCTCCGTGCGTGAGGAACGGCGCATATGGAGCGGCTCGCTCCACTCCTGTGAGGGCTTTATTTATAAAACAATGCACAAAATTGGCAGTTTCCTTCCTTAACTGGAGAGGGACTAATTACCTTCCCCTGGCCTGGTTTCTCACTCCCAGCACTGCGCTGGGAATTCCGAGCTCAGAGCAGGACAGCGGGAGCACATCCCGCCCACCATCCGTCACCGCACAGCATTCCTGGGACAGCCCGGGGCTCCCCAGCCCGGCCCACTGCAAAACCAGGCCTCAAACTGGCACATCAGAGTTTCCCCAGCAGCCTCAGCGGCAGGATGGACAGTTCTCCTACAGCTCTCCAGCCTGGAGGTGTGGGAGCTACAGGAGCTGAGTGGAATAAAATGGAAACAACAAGCCCAAAGGAATGTTGGCATTAAGGCTGGGGCTCGCAGAGGTCACCTCCTGTGCTGCTGTCACACACTTTTCTCCAGCTTGTAAAAAAGTATGGGGACTGACCTCTATAGGACTGGAATCTCATGGGAATAAAGCCTGGCTCTACTGGCTTAGACTCAGATTTCTGAGACCACAGAATCATGGAATCTCAGACTGGTTTGGGTTGGGAGGGATCCTTAAAGCCCACCCAGTGCCACCCCTGCCATGGCAGGGACACCTCCCACTGCCCCAGGCTGCTCCCAGCCCCAGTGTCCAGCCTGGCCTTGGGCACTGCCAGGGATCCAGGGGCAGCCCCAGCTGCTCTGGGCACCCTGTGCCAGGGCCTGCCCACCTTCACAGGGAGGAATTTCTCCACTTACCAAAGTTAAAGAATTATCAAAGTTTGCCTTGAACTAAAACCCCCCTTCTATTATACATCAGGAATTTGTACGTTATCAAATACATCAAGAGCACATTAGAGAAGAAATGCTTCATGTGAGACACAGTTAATCAAACACCAGGACTGGAAACCTCATGGGGAAATGTGCCCGGAATTTTAAGCTTCCAGAGCAAGTTGGGCACATCCACCCCCAGCGCAAGGAGACCCTGACTCTGCTGGCTACCACTGACACTTTGATTTTTAATCTCTGCCAAATTATTACAGCTCCTCCTGTTTTGCAGAAAGTTGAGGCCAGGGTCTTATGCAGCCACCTACTACGTGTTGCTTGGATATGGATTATTATTTCCCAAGCAGGATGTGGAATATTTTATTTTTGTACCAACGGATCTTGCTCGCACGCAATCATTTGCATTCTTAAGAAGCCAACCCAGTCTGCTTTGTAACTCCTGTAAGCCCAGAAAAAGCATCCCCCCACTCCCTCTGTCTTGGGAACGGAATTTTCACAGCACACTAAGTATCTTCTGATTAGAATTTTGGGGTTTTTTTAAAAATACAGCTTTGACATGCCAAGGCACATTTGGCAAGACAAGGAACAAAGTCACACAGTAACAATGAACGTCATAAATAATTAATAAATATAAATATATGAACTGAGAACAGGGATCAGAGCACGGGTGAGCACTTGGGCTCAGTACAGCATAAAAAGTAATTCACACATAAAATCACCTTCTACCGCGGCTGTAAAGCTGCCCCTCTCCCATGGCACTCTGGAATGGTTTCTTAAAACTGGAAAGATTTGGGTCTTTTCGTTGATATAATTCCAGAGGAATAAATCCATCTTCTGTAAACGGAAAGCGTAGGAAGTTTTCTCAGTGTAGGTAATTTGCGTACATATTTACCCTCTAGAATATTCCCAGCTCCAATGAGATGTAACAAAATAATTCAATGTATACATTTGGTGCTCAAGCCGTGCCACAAATCATGTGCACTTAATTCAACAGGGCCATAAACCCCAGAACTACAGGAGTAATCAAGAACCTACTTAACCTTTCTCCAAGCAACACTGAAAAAAGTTAGTGTGAAATATGTGACAGTCCCCTAAAATTATAACAAAAGGGCAGCGAGCAAGGTGTGCTGTAAAACACAGTCAGCATGAAGGCAAGAAAAAACTGGGAAACAGAAGAAAAATTAGTTCTGGAGTCACTCTCAGTAATGGCTGATGTATGCTCACAATAAAATGAGATGCAGAATGCAAAACTCCTCGAAAATAAAAGCATAATTTCAACAGTATTCAGCCATCAGGTCTAAGAGTTACAGAATTCCTGTGGGTTGGAGGTAAAAAAAAAATGAAAAAACAACACAGAATCCCAGAATCTTTAAGGTTGGAAAAGCCCCACCAGGGTCATCGAGTCCAAGCTGTGCCCCATCCCTACCTTGTCCCCAGCCCAGAGCCCTGAGTGCCACCTCCAGGAATTCCTGGGCACCCCCAGGGATGGGCACTCCAAACCTCCCTGGGCAGCCTCGCCAAGGCCTGAGCACCCTTTCCATGGGGAAATTCCTCCTGAAACACACAAAGGTTTCTTAAACCCAAGGTCACAAAAAAATTCCAACTTAAGGCTCAGCTATCTTCTGTTAGATTGATGTAATTGCAAGACAGAGAAAGGAAACCCAGGGCAACTGGGAGGAGTTTTCCTGCAGATCCGACCTTGGTTCAGTCAGTTATCGAAGTTTAGACAGACACAGATATATTGCAATCCTTATACATACAAATATATATATATAATGTCTATATATCTGGATTCTTGCAGGAAGATCAGAAGTTTTACTTTCTCCAAGATAACCCGGAGCCAAGTGCAGACCTTCCCCACACAAAGTCCTGAAGGCTGTCACCAGCAGTGTGGTGCTGTCTCTGCATGCACTTGTAAAATAAAAAAATAATGTAATATTCAGGACTTCAGCTCCTCAAAGTCAGACCTCGACTCTACACTTAGAAAATTAAATAGTTTGCCTGATCGCAGAAGTCCCAAATGGTGAATAATTTCTGTCAGCTCACACATCTCTTTTGTAGAAGGGGAGAATTAAAACATTCATAGGTATTTGTAAAGTGAAATACAGATTTACTTCAAAAAAAATCCATGGTACAGCATGGTTGGAGGTGGCACTTTGAGGTAATTACCGCAATTTCTTCTCCAATTCCACAGCCGGGTCAGGGAACCAGTGCATTATTTGGGACATTTAATGTGGTGTCCTGCTCTCAGAGCTGTGGAGCCTCGGGCCAATCGTGCAGCCAGTGTGGAGCCCAGGGCGGAGATCCCTGAGCATCCCCAGTCCCACTGCCAGCACAGAGCCCTGTGCCACGGGAGGCGTGGAACGGGAAAGGCCACGCTCAGGGCAGCGCCTGCCCGCGAGGTTTTGCCAGCAGGCTGCCCAAGCAGTCAGTCACGGAAGCACAGAAGGTCCCGAGCTGCAAGGACCCACAGGGATCATCCAGGCCAGCTCCTGGCCCTGCTCCTGTCAGTAATTCTGAGCCAGTTTACTTGGACGTGCCCTGAAAGGTTTAACCTGCAATCTACAATGTGTTCCTGTACAATGACAGGAAAGAGTTTAAAAAATAAGTAACTCATGGTCTGGTGTTTGTGTCTCGTCTTTGAGATACTTCTTTTCTGAGAAGTCTTTTAATTTCCCAGCCTTTCAAATTTTATCTCTACAAATGTCTCCCAAACCCTGAGCGGCAACAATTAAAATCTACTTGTTTAGAAGCAACATTAGCTACAAAAAGAAATAGGAAAGGTCAGGGACGAGGAACTCATGCAGACTCCCCCAGAGCAGGTAAGGAGGTGTTTTGACAGG
Organism: Dryoscopus gambensis; assembly: GCA_013389985.1. NCBI lineage: Eukaryota > Metazoa > Chordata > Aves > Passeriformes > Malaconotidae > Dryoscopus > Dryoscopus gambensis. The sequence continues at coordinate 102,010 of WEIT01000556.1, forward strand.
AGGCTTCATTTGAGCTACATAATACGTTCAGTTCTTGAGCTGGGTACAAATGGAACCACGTTGAGCTCAGAGTCTGGAGGTGGGTGGCTTTGGGCTGTAATTTTAATTAAGTGCTCATCCCTGTATGCAACGCTTGGTATTTCTCTGCTGTTAAAAGGCAGATTTGGGGTGGTTTTGCTGCCATGCCAACCCTGCTGCTGGGAAGCACCGAGTGGGGCTGAACAGAAAACGGGGAAGGAAAACCTGGAAACCAGCACTGACCTCCCATGTCGGTGATCATCCATGGTCTGTTGTCCCAGGGCATTATTTTGGGATGGAATTCCTTCAGAGCAGCGGAGCCCGCAGCTGGTGGCTCTTCAGCCCCAGTGGCACCAGCACCTCCAGCTCCTTCATCACCATCACACCCCAGTGTCAGGATCCAGGGGAGTGGGCCGAGGGCCGTGGCAGATGGAGGCCTGGCCTCCCATGGGTTTCCTCCAGCAGCAACACTTGCATGGTTTCTGGTGTCTCCAAACCCAGAAGGAACCCCCACACCTGGTCAGGGCCAAGGAACTACCTCAGCCTTCCCAGAGAGCCAGAACCCAGCTTGGGCAGCATCCTGCCCAGCAATCATCCATTGCCACTCCTTCATTAAAAGGGGTCTGGTGGATCCTGAGTACAAGCCATTCCTACCTAAAATATCTTCTTTTCCAGAGCCAAGCGCTCCCCTGGGCAGAGCGGGGATGGGGGAGCCAGGCCGGGGCACTCGGCTCCGGGAGCAGCTGTGGCACAACCGCCTGAAGGAGCCCCGGGTTCCGGGCGCTCTGCCCTCCTGCAGCAATGCAGGACGCACGCACGTGTCGGGGCAGAAATAAGGGATGTGGTCTGCGCAGTTACACCTCCAGGAGAGGCAGAACATGCAGGGTCCTGCCGCAGCTGTTGTGGCCCAGCCAGCTTTCCATAAATCACAGCAGCGGGAAGCGGCGCCGAGAGCCGCGGCTCAGGGATGGGCACACGGCAAAGCCGCCCTCAGAGCAAGGGTAAGGCAAAGCCCGGGCTCCCCGTGATGCAATACATTACACTGACAGGAGAGCTGGAAAGACCATAAATAAAATGGATTTTATCATCTCCTATCGGTCTCTCGTGGATAATATGGGCTATTTCAAGAATACCTTCTCTGGCACCGAGGATAATTCAGCGGGAAAATGGACTGGAGCTGCTCAGAGCAGAGCAGAGCAGAGCAGAGCAGGAGCTGCCACGCTGCACTCCCACCAGAGAATGAAGAGATCCAAGGGCTCCCCGTGCTTCAGGGAGGGGCAGCCCAGCCCAGTGCCCACCTCATCCCCCGAGCAATTCACTGCGACAGCACAACAACACAAGTTATTTCTGTAATGCACACAGCCTTTCCTGTTCAAAGACAGCCATAAAAAACCACTTTGTTTCTCTTCTCAACAGGGATCGCTCATTTTCCAACTCCAGAGACATGAATATTCATGGCTATTGTTTGCATGGGAGGGGTCTCCTCGACTCCATCACAGTTTCTGAAGTAAAATTAACTTTTGCTAACTTTTGCTAAATTGCAGAACTCCGATGGATACTTTGCTTTTAATTACTTTCAGAAGTGTTCACTGTCTGACACTGAGGGACGCATTCTTCAGCTGGGTGATACATTTATTTACTCCACTGTGCTTTTGGAATGTGCAGAATGTTTATAATTAGGCTGTGTAACCATGCGAGCCTTCAGCTGGTGTTTGCTGGGTTTAAAGCAGGTTTGTTCTGCATTTCCAAAGCAGGAAAAGCCACAACGCACCGTGAACGTTACGCGCTAATCTTTATACTTCCAGGGTAGGAAAAAAACCACTTAAAAATTCTAATTGTGGTGTTTGAAATGCTGCTGAGGTGCAGGGCAGAGCGATGATTCCTGTTGCAGCCAGGGAGCTGGGTTAGCTGCAGAGCTGTGATAAACAATGACACCTGAGCACGGCCGGCAAAGCCCCTGCGAGGGCACCCAGCAGCTGCAGCTCCTCCTGGAGCTGGGACGGGAGCCTGGCGTGGGAAGAGCTCTTCCCTTGGCATCAGGAGCAGGACCAGAGTCACCCCGAGCAACCTGGGCTATGGAAGGGGTCCCTGCCATGGCCTTTAAGGTCCCTTCCAAGAGCAAACACCCTGTGATTCCAAGGTGGAGCCTTTCCAAGCCACCCCCGGGCTGAGCCTGGCTGGTGACAGCGGTGGCCGGCAGTGACAACGTTCCAGCCCGGCCCCCTCTCTGCTCCCACCTGCCGAGGTCCCCCCAGGCAAAGCCCAGCTCAGGCCTTTCACAAAGCTCTGCACCTTTCTGAGCCCTGAGAAAGCCGTTTCAGGCACCGAGGTGGCTCTGGCCGGTGCCCTGCCCGGCAGTGGCATCACCGCCCTTGGGATCAGCCTGGCACCATCTGTGCAGCCCCTGGGGCCGCAGCACTGCAAATCAGACAGCTCCTTTCCAATGAGGTAATTTATAACCCAGGATTAAAGTAGGAGTCCTTTTCTTCATTATTTCACAAAAACGTGATTTTTAAATTGTTCTTGATGGTTTCTGCACTAAGAGAATCACATTTGGTGTCAGGTTTAACCATCTGTTAACACACATGTGATTTCAAAATTCTCCCTCATGTCATCCTCCAGCACAGTCCCCACCCATATGCGATTATCTCCACCACACAAATGTTCACTTACATCTTCCCCATTCTCCATACAAATTTCCTGGTGAGTGCTCTTCCCTTACAACACTGGGAAAAGTTTAATCCAGGCCACAGAACACGCAAATATTGAAGCTTTGCCACCTTCCCATGCTGCTGTTACAGCTGGAGACAAAGAGTTATGCAATATGTGAGCTTTCTGCTCAGGAGCTCAAAAGTTAATAATCACCTTCACTAAGAAACAATTTTTCCTCCTTTTTTCCCCCAAAACAACCTCACAAACTCCCATTTTCTTTCCCATAAAGTCTCAGTCATAACCAAATGAACAGAAAATGCAGATTAGGCACTGCTGTTGTCACCCATAGAAGGGGAATTGCATCTAGAAGGGCTTTAAGGTCTCTTCCAGCCAAAAACAGTCTGTGATTTGTGACCACTCCCAATGTGAGGTGGGCAAAGGAGTGGGTCCCTCCGACCCCCCACCACAATCCAGCAGGATCCTTCCTTTGCTGGGGCAGCAGCTTTGCGCCTCCTGGGACAGAGTTCCTGCACTGAATATCCTCGTATAAATGTCACACAATCCCAGAATCTCAGATGGTTTGGGTGGAAGGGACCTTAGAGATCATCCCATCCCACCCCTGCCATGGCAGGGACACCTCCCACTGTCCCAGGCTGCTCCCAGCCCCAGTGTCCAGCCTGGCCTTGGGCACTGCCAGGGATCCAGGGGCAGCCCCAGCTGCTCTGGGCACCCTGTGCCAGGGCCTGCCCTCCCTCCCAGGGAACAATTCCTTCCCAGTATCTACTCTAAACCCCCCCTTTTACTTTAAAGCCACGAGCCCCTGCCCTATCCCGTTGCATCTCCAGTCTAACCTGAAACACAAGCTGTGGACGTCTCCAGGATGTACCCCGAGCCATCTGGCAGCAGATGGAGGAACCCAGTGACTCTGGGAAGGGGTTTGGCCTCTCAGAGCTGCCTGTAGCAGGAACACGGTGAGCTCAGGGGTGTGGGCCCTGGTCTCTGTGCCCCCAGGAGCCCCACGGGAACAGCCCCAGCCAGGAGCAATTTTTGCAAGTCTGCAAGTTCCTGGTGCAGGGGGGACAGCACACCGTCATTTTCTTTTTCTCCTTCTGAGATGTAAATAGGTCAAGTCCCTGACTCGATGCAGTGCAGGAAATTGTACGTTCCCATAACTGCATTTCAGAATGGATAATGGGCCCATTTAAGTGTTATCATTAGAGAAACGGCAGCAAAATACAGCGGGGCCAGTCCTCCCCCTTCCCCACGCACTCCTGTGCTGCGCTGCCTCTAAGTTATTCCAATCTTCAGCTCTTTGCTTCCCATCACTGCCTTTCAAACACACAGAAGAGAAATTGGATTAAATAATGTGCTGAAGAGAACACTCTGCTGGGTGCAGGCGTGCTGAGCCTGGCGGCTGCCGGGCCACACATGGCCAGGTGAGTTACTGAGGCTCAGGGCTCGGAGTGCTCGGGGACGAGGGGAGACCCTCCAACAGCTTTCCATCAACACCACGGTGATCCCAGCAACCCAACAGAGCAGAGCATTCCCTTAGCAAAACTAACAAGGGAGAGAAGGAAAAGGAGGGGACAGTAGAAAGAGAAGCAGAACTAAATCCACACTTGGTTTGGAGCAATAACACCCTTCTTAAACCCTGCATCTGTACCACCCATCCAAGTAAGCTGCCCACACACAGTTCTGTCACAAGTGTGGTGGGACAGAGTGGAAGACTCTGTTAATGAGAGTTGAGAACACGAAAGCAAAAAAGTATTAAACAAAAGTATTAAACAGAGAAACCAAAAGGCAGAGCTTTGTCACCACAAGGCCCGGCAGGCAAAGAGCGGTGGACTGACAGCTGAAAGTGCTGGAGGGCATGGAAACAGCCCAGAGCCACGGGAATGTCCTTAAGATCCCTTCCATCCCAAGCCATTCCCTGGATTCTGTGATCTCATATGGCAGGGACACCTCCCACTGCCCCAGGCTGCTCCCAGCCCCAGTGTCCAGCCTGGCCTTGCGCACTGCCAGGGATCCAGGGGCAGCCACAGCTGCTCTGGGCCCCCTGTGCCAGGGCCTGCCCACCCTCCCAGGGCACAATTCCTGCCCAAGATCCCATCCAGCCCTGCCCTCTGGCAGTGGGAAGCCATTCCCTGTGTCCTGTCCCTCCATCCCCTGTCCCCAGTCCCTCTCCAGCTCTCCTGGAGCCCCTTTAGGCCCTGCAAGGGGCTCTGAGCTCTCCCTGGAGCCTTCTCTTCCCCAGGTGAGCCCCTCCAGCTCTCCCAGCCTGGCTCCAGGGTAGAGGGGCTCCAGCCTGAAAGGACCAAGGTCAGGGAATGTCCAGCCCCATGGAAATTACAGAAAACACGGGACCAGGACAGATCTGAACTCTGAGCCCGCTCACCTCCCCCAGCAGGAGGATGCAAACCTGCCCCAGCTCTTCCTTCCTTCCAGCCCCTGGTCCCCGGCGCTGTGCTGCACCTGCCGGCCCCTGCAGGGCACATTCCAGGAGCATGGATCACTGGAATGCTCTGGCCGCTCTCCCTTCGGGCAGCTGGCCCAAAGGCCGAGGCTGCAGCCCCAGCCTGGCAGCCCCGGGCTCTGGCCGATGGTGGGGAGGCAGAGGAAGCCCCAGGACCCCGTGCAGGCCGCAGAGCATCTCCTGCACATCCCTGCAGCCCTGCCCCAGCGGGAACATCCCTGGGGAAGGACGGGGCCTGCAGGGTGGGCTGGGGGCTCCCCCAGCTCCCTCAGGGACGGTGCCACCCCAGGAACTCGTCCCTGTGTAAATACTGGGGCTGTGGGGAGCCGCCAGCTGACCCTGCGGCTCTGCCAGCGCTGCCCCCTCCCTCAGCAGCGCACACGGAGCTGCAGCAAACTGTGAAATGAACTGCCAGTCAGCAGGGCTCGGCTTTGAATAATGCCTGCCTGCTAATACTCATCACCATCGGCTCCCAAAACATAAAATCCTGCTCAGAATCAATAGGGCTTTTGGAAAATTTAATTGTGGAGCAGATTTTGAAACCCACGGATTTGACTTTGCCGCTCCTTGCCAGGGAGAGGTGTCCATGAGTGCTCAAGTCAAATCCTTCCCACTGATCCTAATGGAAAATGCTAAAAAAGAGAAAATGAGAATGTTAAACCCTACTAAAAGGATCCAGATGATTTACCATGCAATGGGGTTTATTCTTTAGTGATATTTCTCCTGACTGAATAAAATTAGGATGCTTAGAGGCTGCGTCCCAGTGATCCTGATTAGTTGTGTGACTTGAGGGATGTCTGAAGGATTCAGATAACCAGCACTTGGGATTACATTTAATTTCTGGGTGAATTCTGGGTTCAGGAGAAACGTATGCATTTCAGATTACCCACAGCTCGGATAACAAGGCAGCACATGTTCGAGGCTTGCCTACATTAAGGAGTTGCCCACGAGCTAATTCTGCATTTTCTGTGTAATACATCAACAACTGAAAGAAAGGTTTAGCAGGTGGCTAATAATGCTGGAGAGTAAGCAAAAGAGCACCTCTAATGAAGTACGTTTTGCTTGTAATTCAGAAATAGGAGAAGCACATGACCCTGCTGGGTGAGAGTGCTTCCCAGTGCCCCTCTAACTGGGCTCACACCGGGGGCACGCCCGCGTTTGCACCTGCAGGGATTGCACTCCGAGGTGAACGAGCTCCCGTGGAAAGAGCAGGGAGGAGACTTCAGGGGAACATGCTGGAGCTGTTTGATTTCCTGCTCGTTCACACGTGCTTCCAGAGGGACCTACCTGGCCAGAAAGGCTCAGCCCTGCCCGGTGTGTTCCAGGAACACAGCCCCATAATGGGATCTCATGGGTAAACGACCCAAAATCTACTCCCAGAGCTACTCCTGTGTGGGGAACTTCACAGAGCACGGAATCACAGGTTGGGAAAGCCCTCTCAGACCACTGGGTCCAACCATTCCCCAGCACTGCCAAGGCCACCCCAGGTCCTGAGGGAAAGCAGCCACTTTCTGACCTTCAGAGCATTGGCAGTGTATTAAAAATAACCTCAGAGAGCAGATCACAGAACTGAGACGCATAAACCCACGGAACTGCAGAGCCACAGGACCCAGCCCAGAGCAGAGAAGGGCGTGCACAAGTGGCAGGGGGGACAGGGACACCCCTGGGTGACAGGGACACCCCTGGGTGACACATTACTGCCACCCCACCCTGTGTGTCCTGGGCAGGGGGACACAGGGCCCGGCCAGCCCGGCCTGGCAGCAGGGCAGGGACCCTCAGAGAGCCCCCAAAGTGGGGCCGAGAGCCTTTGGAGCAGTTTGTTTGGTCTGAATAAAACCAGTCCAGGTACAGACAAGGACAACTCATTTCCACCAGCCAAACACCCCTGGAGCTGCTGCAGCTTTCAGGAGAAAGAAAAGCAAATCCCAAGAGAGCAATCCAGAGCAGGATTCAGATCAACACCAATAAAAAGCGCTGGCTTTTCCCACCTCACAGCAAAGTATATTTTCCAAGGTGTTCCAAGAGTTCCCATGACTGGGAATTGCCCTATTTCAGAGGTTAAAGATATCATTTTGCCAGCATTTACTTACTCCAAGCGGTGCCAGCTTTTGATATTTTTATAAACTTATAATATTACATGTTTTTACCTCTCACTATCAAACAAATTTATCATCTTCAACACCATCACTTCTCATTCCACCACAATATCCAAGATCACGCAGGCCAAATAAAACCTGTTAAACCCCCTGGGGAAAGAAAGGAAAGAAAGGAGAAGGTGACTTTAAATAAGATGAAATTATTTTCTCATTAAGCAAATAGATGGGGTGTGTCAAACCAGGAGTAATTGTGGTTCCATGGGATGGAGGTTGAGCTCGAGTGACTGAAGAACTGGCCAAGAGGAGCTGAAGCCCCAAGTCCCTGTTAGTTCTGCTGCCCTGGGAGCAGCCAGATGGGCTCACAGGGCTGCTGCAGAGCCCGGGTAACCTCACGAGTGGGCAGCAGGGGGAACACACAGGGGAAAGTGCTGTCAGCATTAATGGAACATTGAAACTCCCAGGAACATCAACACCAGGTCATCAAAACCAAACCACCAACCAAACCCCTGTCAGGGCAGGAGCCGCAGGAAATGTGAGGAGCAGCAGCAGTTATTGATCCCAGCCTGCCTGGGGAGCAGCTGGAACAGCACAGGCTGGGAAACACAGCCCAAGATGCATCCAGAGCCCCAGGAGCAGCTCCGAGAGCCAGAGAACCAGGGGGCACCCAGGCCTGGCTCTCTGGAGCCACGTGCGGGGACAGGGACAGCCCAGCCGCTGTCTCTGCAGCTCCACAGCTCTGTTTCACTGCCCGTTCACTCCCACTGCAGCTTGAGTCAGTGAAATGGGGCTGGGGAAGGGCACGAGAAGAATCAGAGCTGAAAATCACTGCCTGGGTTTTACCAGCCAGTTACTGCTGGGAAGGGGTGAGTTTATGGCCGAAGTACGGGGGGTTATTGGGTTTATTTCTGCCTGTGCCACAAAAACTCAACAGTAAAACTCCAGTGTTTTATCCCACCCTTGAGAACAGTCAAGAAGAATAAAACTGAACTTACAGAAACAAGTGAATGCAGTCAGGTGGGAGGGCAACACGAGCTCTCTGCATATCACAGCCTCTGCTCCCAGCCCAGGAGTGGGGACGGAGCCAGCGAGCCCCGCTCAGCCCCAAACACAGCTCCTCTCCCTAGAGGTGCCTAAATAAGAGTCAGAGTCCCAGAATATCCTGAGCTGGGACCCACAGGGACCACCCAGCCCAGCTCCTGGCCCTGCCCAGGACCCCCCAACATCCCCACGCTGGGGACAGTGCCTGCTGAACTGCAGCCAGCGTGAGAACCACTCCTGACCTTCCCCATCCCCTCTCGTGCCCCAGGAAGACACGAGCACCTGCTGGATTTGTCCCAAACACGGGGAGAAAATAAACCTACTCCTGCTGCATTAATTTGGACAAGATCTCCATACAGCTCCCTTGATGTGCAGTCTGGGCACAGTGTCCTGTCAGAAGTGGTCAGCGTTTCCCTCACGGAAACCACGGGCACTGCGCAGCGCTGACTGCCAGGGCTGCCTCGGGCTCCGGGGAGTCCCAGCTGGGCCCCAGGCCTGCCCTGCTGCCACAGCACACGGATAATTTTAGCTCCACTGCATTATATAACAGCCAGGAGAATACTCTGCTGCTGGGAAGGTACAAATGTACCTTTACATTATTTAGGGAGCAAAACAGAGTAAACACGAGGAAGCTCGGGGAGAGGCGTGAACAACGCAGGGGCTGCTCAGGAGGCAGCTGAGTGAAGGAGTTCTTCCAGTGTCAAGTGCAGCGAGTTCTGGGTCACACTGGGGCACCCAGGACAGGGAATCTGCCGCCAGGGGAGCACTTAACACAGACCTTCAGGGCATGGCCAACGTGAACAAGTCAAGGGGCAGAGCCCTGGAGAGTCACAGAATCGTTCAGGTTGGAAAAGCCTCTCAGACCACTGAGCCCAGCCACTGCCAGCACTGCCACCCCTGCCCCGTGTCCCCAGGTGCCACCTCCCCAGGGCTGTGAAATCCCGCTGGGGATGGGAAGGGAGACACGGCCACGCTCTCCCAACACCAAAACTCCTCGTGCGTTCATCACCATTTTCCATGCCCTCAGACGAGGAAAGGCTCTGCACATGAAGGTAATTTAGGTCAGTCAGATGAATTCGTGTTACAACAGAGATCGGTTTCCAAAGTCTGGATCCAAAAGCCACAGTATAAATGAAAAGCTTGAGGAAATATTATTTACACGTCGTGTTTTCAGAGAGCAGCAAAACATTGTTTTAAAATGATGTTTCTAACCCCTTTTGATAAACTGTGTATACAAAGAATAAATTTAAAGTCAGGTCCGTGACGGCTGTCAAATCTACAGCATTTATTTACAGGAAAGAGGAACAATATTTTGACTTCTCCCGAGCAGCCTTTCAGGAAGGGGAGCTTTTTGTGACTTAAACGCACAAAGAAATGCCACATTAGTCAAAGGTCTATTTCGCCACTACAGCAGGAGCATTATTTGGCAGTGACCTCCAAATGGCCTCCATCTTTCAGTGGGGTTGGACCAAGGGTAGAGTTAAAGCCACCAGCAGCCCTCACAGCCCTGTCTAAGCAGCATTTCAGAGGTGCTTTTTCTCTGCTGAAAGATGAGATGAGCCACGTTCTGGGACCCTGCAATTACAGATTTACCTGCCTTGGGGTGGCACAGAACCCCTCCTGTAAAGGGAGCGATTTTCTCTCCTGAAAACCAGCGAGGGGGCTGGCACAGAAACAAAGGGAGGGGGCAGGAAGGGCCGCCTGCAGCCGGGGCCATCACTGCACCAGCAATTCAAAGAACAAAGCCTCCAGCGGCCAGCAAGGGCCATTCCTGTGCAACAGGACAAACCCACACTCGAAAGCACCTGCCAGGCAAAGCTCTCCAAAATTAATAGAGGCACTTTTGCTGCCTCAATGTTCCAGTGTCCCTTCATCAGAGCAAAGCTTCGCTGAGGGTCTTGCTCAGAAATAACAAAGAAATAAAAAGCAGGGAGCAGCTGCCTGGAGGGAGACATCAATGTGTTCATTGTGGTACCGGGGTTGTGCTGCTTTTACAGCTCCTGAGGGGTTAATTTGGGGGCACTTTGTCATCTTTGTGAGACCAGCCCTGAGACACCTCAGCTGTATTTTGTGTCTTTTCTGTGGTGAGCAGCTCCACATGGGCTCCCAGCAGGCCTGCAGAGAGCTTTGGTTGTCACCCCAGTCCATCACTGCCACACTCCCAAAGCCCTCCTGGCACTGCTCTGCTGTCTGCAGCCCTGGGGTACCCGTGGTGTCCTGGAGCTGCATTGCAGGGAGGGACGGGGGCCTGCCCCTGGCTGGAAGCACAGCCACACACAGACAGAACTCGCCCGGTTTTCTCCTCCAGAAGAGTCAATTCTATCTTGCCCGAAAAGCATGAGCCTTCTCCTTTCCTTCCCTTCCCATTTCTCACTCAGACAGGCACCTCGAGGGGCCCAGGTGGGGTCACTGCAGCTCAGGCGGGGTGACCGTGCCTGCAGGGGATGTGCTCAGCCCTGGGTGGCTGGGGAGCACCTGCTGAGCTGTGCCAGGGAATCCCGGCCAGCCTGGGGAGCCCGGCACAGCCCCAGCCTCCCTTCCCCGGGGGCTGGCTCGGGCTTCAGGCACTGCTGAGATCGAGGTTTCCATCTTTGGGCAAGAGCTCAGCAGCAGCAGCAGCACCGAGATTGGGTTTTATTATCAACCTTTGGAAGGACTTTAATTTTACCTTTCAAGAATTGACCAGAAAACACCCCTGTGATTCAGGAGCATTAGCACTCACCAGTGGAGCCTGATAATTTTTCCTCAGTAATGGCCCACCGAACTGCTCTCCTCTGTGCCCAGGCAATGTGTTTATTGCAGCTTGTGGAGCGCTGTGATTTATTTGTTGTGACCCCGGTTCTAATGGAAATGAATGAGCCCCTCCTGATGGGATCTCCTGGGCAGTGCCAGCTGCAGCCCCCACCCTCGGATGCTACTGAGAGCTCAGCTGCTGCAGGGCCATCACTGGGGAAATCGGGCTTCTCTGAGCTCCTCTGCCCCTTGGAATTTACTGTAAAGTGAACTTTTAATTCTGTCCTGCAGACTCAGACTCCCCACAGCAATCCCCAGCTGGGTGCTGAAGACACAAAGTTCCATAAGGGACCCTGCACATCTTCGGGAGAAGTGTGAAGGGAGCCCATACTTGTTTCTCCAATAGTTGTCAAAATTCAAAATATCTGTCAGAAAAAAATGTCAGACAGACAGGACTGGGAGTGCTGCCCCTCTGCCTGTCCTCAGCAGCAGCAGGAGAAGATGTGTGACCAAAGATCTGAACACGGGGAAGTCTCGACAATGTCTCTGACAGAGGGTAAATTCTCCTGGGAGTTTTCAGAGGACTGGCAGGTTATGGAATGGGGTTGGGAGAGAGGCAGGTGCCCAACTCCCCACTGATCCCAACTCTCCCTCCTTTTAGGACTCTCACAGGTTTCATGCACAGTCTGAGCTTTCCAGGATTGAGCCCTGTGGGATCATTCACAATAATTTTATCCCAGAATCCCTGAGGTGGGAAAGGCCCTCCAGGGTCACCGAGCCCAAGCTGTGCCCCATCCCCACCTTGTCCCCAGCCCAGAGCTCTGAGTGCCACCTCCAGGGATTCCTGGGCACCCCCAGGGATGGGCACTCCAACCCTCCCTGGGCAGTGCCAAGGCCTGAGCACCCTTTCCATGGGGAAATTCCTGCTGGTGCCCACCCTGAGCCTCCCCTGAGGCCGTTTCCTCTCCTCCTGTCCCTGTTCCCTGGGAATCACAGAGTGGCCCTTGCACGTCAGGGGCTTTCCCCCTGCAGCAATCCCCACAAAACACGGCACACACAAAGGTGCCAGGGATGCCAGGGGATGCCAGCCTGGCACTGGCTCAGCAGGAGGAAATGCTGGGGCTCAGGTTCTGTGGGACTGGGATTCACCCACGTTTGAGTTTCGGCTACTAAAGCACTGAATAATTGATAGGGAATTAAACATTTTTTAACACAGCATGACCTCATCAGGCGATTGTACAAAATAATTCAGGCTCCACTCCTTTGTCCCTTGACACCTGATTTTGTACTACACAGCATGTCCTGCTCATCACACAACTCTCAGCACTGGCTAAAGTGAAATATGACCAAGGCAGAAAATAAATCAATATAAATTAATCATTATCAAATGCCCAGAATAAGAATATTTGCCACCTTTTTATGTCACAAATTATAAGTTTCATTGCCATAGCCACTCTTATTATTCCATCTGCTCAAGCTTAAAAACCACTAAGAGGGCTCTGAGCTCTCCAGTGCAAGGACAGTAAGAAATGAACCTGAAATTATCAGCAGCCTCACAACATCTGAACCCAGGGGGGCTGTACAAGCTGCAAAACATTTGCTCCACTTCAGCAAAGACTTATTTTATGTCCTTTAGTTGTAAAGCTCATGAGCAAGAAATCAGCTCAATTCCCAGTCCAGTTAAGCATCCAGGAAATGGGAGCAGCAGCTCGAGCCTGCAGCCCCGAGGACATCCCAAAAAGCTGCGTGCAGCCGAGTCCTGCCCACATCCCAGGGCAGGACAGGGACCTGCCACCGCTGGGGCAGCTTTGTGGGGCTGGGAGAGCAGAAAGCTCGGGGGAGAGGCAAAGGGAGAAGCTAAAGGGATGAGGCCATGGTTCATACAAGGAACAGGGGTTATCTCCACGCTCCCTTCTCCCAGCCAGAATATTCTAGCTCAGAAGGCCCAGGGAGGTCGCAGGAAAGGGCAGAGTGACCATTTGGGGCCAGATTTCTTAACTGTGCATAGGTCCCAGAACGTGGAGCTCTCACCTGTTCAGAGCTGCCTTTGAACCCGCTCCAGACGTGCAGCAGCCAAGCACCTTCTTTTTTCAGGACTGTAAACACATTTATATGTAAACGGAGCAGAACCCCCGAAGTCCCTGTTCCCCATTGCAGCAACATTCGCTCTTTTTGCTTCTCCTTTTGGCCCCTTTCCCACACGGGGGTGGGCGGGTGAGGGTCCCTTTCCCAGCATCCAGCAGGTGGGAAATCAGGCAGATCCCAAGGGAGGGAGATGTGTTCAGCTGAAGCTTGTCAGGCAGAAGAGATTTAAACCCTGCCCTTCCATATTTCATCTCTGCAATTTACCACCAAACTGTTTTGCAATGAAGAGGATGAATTGAGGGAAAAATCAGCAACACATCCTCTCGAGGGGTCATGTTTTCTGGGTCACATCTCGCAGGTTTTCATGAAATATGTTTTGAGAATAGCTCAAGCTCAAGCCTGGTGGGTAAGGGGCTCGTTGCTGGGTCACTCTGTTCAAAGCACAGCTCCAGGAGCTGGGAGAAGAAAGCCAAAGTAACAGAGACCTCTCTGCAGTTTAATGGAGCTGGGTGCAGGCAGCTGTTTACGGAATTTATATATAAATATATAAAGCGTGCACAGGCTGGCTCCCACAGGCTGCCAGCTCCCTGCAGGCGAATCCCTGCGCGGGGCAGAGCTGCCCCACCCCGATGTGGGTGCTGCCTGCTCAGCCCCAAACCCCGGAACATTCAGAGCCAGTTCAGCTTCCCTGAGCGCATCGGGCCCAGCGTGGGCCGTGCCACTGCCCTAAGCTGGCGCTGGAGCCCTTCCCGGGCTGCCATTCCAACAGGGAAAAGGCACCTCCAGCCTCCCAGGGTTTTGGCAGCCACTGGGATTTCCCCAGGAAGTCTCTCCCACGGGCCATGTGTGAACACACGGCCCCCGCCACAAACTTCCACTGAAAAGGTAAAAACAGAGAGCAGAGCAAGGCCGTGTGCCAGGGCAGCAGAACAGGGGGTTTCCTGGGAGGGCTTGTCCCTAATGTTATAAATAAGAGGCCAGATTATCAATTTAACAATTGTCCATTCATTTTATACTTCATTGTAGTTTTTTGTTCATTACCTGAATGTTATATTTCGTCCTTTATTAACTGTTACTGCTAATTATTCTGTTGTAAAAAACCTCCAACTCCTTATCAGTAAACTATATCCTATCAGAATACGTAAATTTAAGGAATCCCTACCCTTCCCCCCGTTGCCCAGCTACCCCCCCAGGCCTGTGTGAAGATACCAGAGAGAAGAAAAAAACNTTGCCTTCCTGGCCACTCCCCTGTGAGGAGAGCAGGCCCGGCTTTATCACTGTGAGTGGCAAGGCCGAATTCCTCCTCCCCCACGTCGGAGCCGGGAGCAGCAGAGGTGTGCGCAGCCTGCTGGGCACCCAACCCAAGCTGATCACTTTTAATGAAGGCTTTTAAAGAACTCGCAGTCCTGCCTGCATTCATTTCACCTTTATGAGCGTGCGGGTAACTCCCAGCAGGTGGGACAGCACAGGAGCCCCCATCACACAAACCCCACAGGCCCGGGGCAACAACGGGGGCTGAAACACAAGCTCTGACCCTCCAGCCCTGCTGGGGCACAGAGAGGCACAGCCGGGACACCTCTGATAAAAGCAGGGACTCCCTTTGGGAGAGCAATACGGACGAGGCAGGAGAGGTGTTCCTGGACAGATGCTTTAAAACCCCTCGTGCCTCATCTCTCATTGCATCGCTGACTTCCTGATCCCGACAGGGCCTCGTGTTCTGTGCCTTTAGAAGCATGTCATATTTCACAGTTAATCTGCTCCTACTCCTTCCTGGACCTCTGATAAGCTCTTTCTTGCCTCCTGCACTGCAGTACAGTTGCAAGGCAAGCCCCTATTTCCTTCCTTACATCTCTCTCTGCTCAGTGCTCTGACAGGCTCACTGGATTTTTCCCACGTGCATCATTAGGTGCCCTGAGATCTGCCAAAGCTGGGACAAGTCTAACAACTTCCCACTTACACTCTGCTTCTTGCAGCTGAAAGTGTCTTCTCTAGGTGGGTTTTTGAGGTTTTATTTGCCTGGATGTTTTGGAGTGGGGTTTTTACATATTATTTCACACCTTTTTTCCCCCCCACGATCACATAGGCCCCTAATAAATCCCAAAGTCCCTGATCTGCCACCCTGGACACTCTCTCAGCGTGTTTGAGCTGCTCCCAGAGTTGGACAAGCACCAAGAAGGGAGCACTCAGGGCATGGGTTTGAGTTACACAGCAGCTGGGCACTCACACACGCACATTGTACCTACACAGATGTAGACAAACACACAAAATCCCTGGATCATGCCTGGAATCAGCCTGCCACTTCCTTTGGGCAAACTGCTGCTCTCCAGGAACGGGCATCCTAAATCAGAGGGAGTGCACCAGGGGGCAAAGGGAAGCACAGCCCAGGTGCCCGTGCTGAATCATGTAAAGGGTGTGCCACCTCTGTGACTGCTCCAGCCCTCCCCAGCACCCCGAGGTACAACTCAGCCTCCCATGGAATGAACCCAAACACTCCTCACACCCCAGCAGTGCCAGAACACGGTGTGGGCAGCCCGGGCTGGCTGGGTGTGAGGGCAGAGCTCCCCAGGGACATCTGGCACTGTTTGCTGTGCACCTGAACCCAGAGGTTCCAGCTCACAGACACCTCTGCTTCAGGCTCCCATTTCACTGGGCAGGGCAGGCAAGCTCCACATGCCAGGAACTGCCCTTCATCCTGAGAGAAACAGCCCTGTGCAGGCACGGGGGGCTCAGGGAGGCTGCTGGGACCATCTCCAGGAGAGCTGGGATAGAGGGATACAGGCTCTGCAGGCTTCCCCCTGCCAGAGGGCAGGGCTGGGTGGGATACTGGGCAGGAATTGTTCCCTGGGAGGGGGGGCAGGCCCTGGCACAGGGTGCCCAGAGCAGCTGGGGCTGCCCCTGGATCCCTGGCAGTGCCCAAGGCCAGGCTGGACACTGGGGCTGGGAGCAGCCTGGGGCAGTGGGAGGTGTCCCTGCCATGGCAGGGGTGGCACTGGGTGGGCTTTGGGGTCCCTTCCCACCCAAACCAGGCTGGAATTCTGTGATTTATCTGAAAATGGTCTTACTGGCCAACAGCAGTACGAATTATTTTGCAAACCAGCTGGAGATTACCCTGGTGATCGCTGGCTCTTAGTCATAGCTCAGAATATTTTCTGTGCTGCTCCTCTAAAGTCTATTCCTGCAAAACAACCACATTTAAAACCCTCCTACAGTAAAGAGTAAGAGTTTGGTGTTAACCCAAAAGTGCTTTCCAGGAACTGGCAGATGAAGCTGATTTTAACTCTCACTACTCCAGTTTGCAGCTGAGAGGACACAAAGAGGTGGTACCTACTCCAGGGTAAAATAAAAGGCTAAAAGAAGGGAGCAGACAACTCTCACAGGGTGTTGGGCAGACAGGAGTTTGCCCAGGCTCCTTCAGGAGCTGTGAGCACAGGGAGCAAGAGAGATTTTGGTGGCAGAAAATGCTGTGCTGCACACAGCCAGGAGATGTAGCATTAAACAGGGGCCTTTCCCTCTGCCCCAGGGCCTGCTCACGGGGGCATCCACCTGAACACCCAAACCCTCGGGAGGGCTGGAGACACCTGGGCCTACAGAGAAAATAAATTTTGCCTGAAAAAGTTGACAGAGAAGTGGGGGAAACAAAGATTAAGAGGGAAGAGCAGGAAGATTGCAGTGACATTTAGGCCTTCATTCTGCAAAAGGCACTTCCAGTGAATCCACATTAGGGTTGAGCTTTTTTTAAAAGACTTATGCAAACTGATGGTGCCTCAGGACCAGGCTGCCGGGGAGCAGGAAACAATAAATGGCAGCTTGTAGTAAAAGTGCTCCTGATAATTGTACCTGTGCCTTTCACTGCAGGATCCAAGGCACCAGGAGCAGGCTCTTGCCTCCACAAATATCATCTGCAGAAATAAACATCAGCACAGACCCAGCACTCCGAGAGGGGCTGCAGAAGGTGCTCCCTGGGCATGGGAATGTGTTCTGGAGGGGCAGCTGGAACATATTTTAATGCTGATTCATAAACGCGTCCCTTTTTTTGGAGGCTGGAAAATGCGAGCTAAGATGGGACTGGAATGAATCCTGGGAGTGTGGGAGCCAGGAGCAGGGAGAGCAGAGGAGAGCAGCAGGGAGAGGGGCAGGGGAAGGGGGTGCAGCCTGAGGTGGGGAAGGCAGACAGGTCAGAGATGGAGATGGAGCAAGGCCAGAGCGAGGGGGAGCTGAGTGACACTGGCACAGGGCAGTGACCTGAGACACCAAACAGCTGCTTTCAACAACTGATTAACAAGGGCTGCACGTGCCAAATTATCCCTCAGCCTGGGCCACCACAGTTGTTGGGAAGGATGGAGGCAAAGAGAGGCAGGAGAAACAGGGCCAGGAACATCTCCACCCGCACTGCCCCTGCCCCAACCACACCCATCCCGGCTGCCAGAGTCCTTCACCCCCTGCTCTGCAGCCTGCCTGGAGCCCCGCTGGTAATTCTGCTCTGAAACCTGCTCCTACTGACCCTGCAGGCCCTGAAGCTTGAATACAAATTAAACTGGCTGCGTGGAGAGGCCAAAACCCACTCTGCTCCAGAGAAAGCTCCTACCTGACAACAATCTGGGTATCCTGCCCTGCAAAATAGCGGTTGGCCAAGTAATTGAATTTTCCTGATGGCCCAGGCTAAAACAGAGACAGAAGTGTCACTCTCTTAGAAAGGGGAGAAGCACAATGAGCTCCTTGGAATGACAGTGAGGCATTGCCCAGGCTGGGATCCCCTGGCCAAGGCTGAGCAGTCCAGCACGGGCAGCCACTCACCGGAGCCCCAGGGGTGGGCCATGGCCAGGGCCCTGCCCAGGCAGCTCCCAGGGGTGAGGGAAGGTCCTGCCTGGGGAGGGATGGGTGCTCAGACAAGCTCTGCCAGCTCTCCTGCTCTACAGCTGGCTAACCCTTTACAAAAAACCCTCAAGCTTGCAGTAAGAACAATAAATCAGACCAGCAGCAGCCACCTGAATTATGTCAGTTTGAAAGATAATTCAAGCGGGGCAAAGTTCAGTTGTGTCAGGTTTTGTCCCTGATTGATCTCAGCACTGCCAAGGAAACCCCAGCCGTGGCTTTGGAAACAGCTTTCCAAGAGAGCAGCATCCACCTCGGAGCCTCCAGGGCAGAGCCCACCAGGACTGGGCTCCAGATAACTCTGGGTATCTGGGAACATCTCTCTTTACACCACCTGATTATCTGTTTCCCTAGAAACAGCCTCAGCACCCACTAGCGAAGGAGCTGGAACTTGTCTTAATTTTAGCTGCTGCTTTTTGTTCCAGCTTCATCTCCACTTCCCAAGGAGCGGGCACAGAAGCTCTGTGGAGTGCCACACTCTGCAGCCCTGGCCTGGGGCCTCGCTCAGCTCCGGGCTCGCTTGGAACCTGCTCCGTGCTGAGCCCAGCTCCAACAGCCTCACGCAGCCCCGGCCGGGGCTGAGCCAGCAGTGACACCCAGCAGTGACACCCAGCAGGAGAACGTGGGCTGGGATTTCATCAGGACCAGGTTAAGCAGGGCTTTGGCATGGCTGAGTGGGGGCAAAACACACACTTCAGCCCCAGGCAGATGGAAAACATCCCCGGACCCGCTGCAGGGAGAGCAGAGCCTGGGCAACACTTGGTTTGTCACCTTCTGTACAGTTTTAAGATAGCCATGGCTGTGTTCCCTCCGGAGCAGGCCTGGATTAAGCCGTGGCTTTTAATCAGGAGCCCTGACATTTCCTGGTGTGTGGCATCCGGAGCTGTCCCCGCGCTGCTCCACAGCTGCCCTCCCGTGCAGAGCCAGCACCCTCCAGGGACCGGGGGCACAGAACTTCCCTGCTCGGACTGTGACCAGTTCTCCTTGTCTGATGCTTCTGCACTAATTACAATCCCCCAGCCCAGCACGCCCCAGCCAGTGCTGGCAGAAACCCGTCGTGTATCTCGCCTTTGTTTTTGCTGCTGTCCTGGGGAAGTTCCCAGCCCATTTTGTGTCCGGGCAGGCACAGCCCGAGCCCTCAAGGCACAGGAGCTTTCTTTGCTCCTCTCCTCTCCTCTCCCTGGCCTGATCAGGGCACCCCTTCGGCTGTGCTGGACATGTGACCCGGCTGGAATTTTTCAGCCCTTCCCCTTTTCTTTTCCTTTGCTGCTCCATCCCTGCCAGCTCGTGCTTTCAGTTGCAGGAATTGGAAGAAAAATGGGATGTCAAAGGAACACAACCCAGAGACCCCTTCTTGCCGTGCCTATAGATGGGGAGAACAGAAAACACAGAGATGCCACTTCTTCTCTACTTCCACCACAACTGAAAAAAAGTTCCTGTCTCTGGTAGACTTGCAATTTGTGCCTGACACAGATGAGAAGTGATGAGCAGAGAGACTGGGAACACTTCCACCACAGACCAAATGTTATTTAGTGATCAGCTGAATAAGAACAGCCTGGCCAGGCCACAGGAAAAAAAAACAGGCACAAGAAACAGACATGAGCTTGCTGGGAATGACAAGAAAAGGGAATGTAGCTCACTAACAACAACCACAAACCCCGTTTGGAGGGCATCACTGTGATCTTGGACAGGGCTGCGTGACCCTCAGCAGCACATAACTGAATAAAAACCCTGGAAACGTTAATTTCTAATAATAACTCAGTGCAGAGAGACAGCAAAGCAGAGCAGAAGCACCTGCTGGGGGTTTTCTGCAGCATTCACGTGGAGTATTTTTGCAATGCTAAATAAGACCTCAGAAAAATCAAGCTCCATCTCTACAAGATTGTTACATGGGTTTTTCTGTGTGCCTGGGAGACCCAGGCACTTTGTGAGAGGAGGAAAATTGAGTTGACTTCCCTTTAAACAGGAATGGATTGCTGAGCCTGTGCAGTCATTTTAAATTTACGGAAATGTGAGCAAGGCAAACAGGGGCCCAAGGAGTTTTCCTGACAGGAGTGAGCTGCACAGCAAGTGCAGGCCCAGCCAGGAAGGCTGAGGTGACCCAGCTGGGCTGGTGGGGAAGGAACGGGGGAATTTTGCCAAGCAGGAGCACCCAGTGTTTGCTGAGAGTGATAACACAGAAATCACCCAATAAATGGCAGAGTCGCCAATAGGAGCAGTCAATACCAAACACCCTCACGGCCAGAATGTACAACACAGACTGACAAATACATCCAAGGGCTAAAATAAGTCATAAAAAGCAGCTGGGGAGGGGTTGGGAACCCCAACACTTCCCCCAGCACAGTCTTTGCAGAGCCCCGTGTGGCTCCTGTGACACTTACTCATGCAAATAAGAGAAACTGGTTGGATTTTAAATTAGGGGAAAAAAATAACATTCTTAATCGTGGACTCTTTCATTATGCAGCTTCACAGTGTAATTTTGGAGTAGCTGGTCAAGTGGCAATTAACAGCAAAATAAAGAGATGTTAATTCAGCCGTTGTCTCATTTTAGCTTAGCCAGATAATCTGCAAGAAAATTAAACCCTCGGGGTAAAAGGGGGCCTGACGGTAAAGTGGAGAGGAGGAAAAGGCTGCAAAGAAAAATAAACACAGACTAACAGCGAGGACTGCGGGGCCAGGAGATCGACACCACGAGCTCTGCAGCTGATCAAGGCACGGGAGCCAGCACCCAGAACCCATTCCCGGGCTGCAGTAACCCCCGTGTCTGGCCAGGCAGCCCAGGAGCCCCGCCTGGGGAGGCGGCACTGCCCGGCCCCGTGCGCAGGGTGGGGCAGGGGCAGGGGCAGGGGCAGGGACAGGGGCAGGGGAGCCCCGGGATGCGCTGGAACCCCCAGCTCTGGGTCCCACCCGGCCCTGGGTCCCGCCCTGCCGCCACTCCCTGCCGGGGACAGCGGCACCGCCTCGCTCTCTCCGCGCCTTTCAGGCACTCCCGCGGGGGTTTTGCCTCGTTCAGCCCAGTTTGCCCATCACACACGTCCCTGCCGAGCCTGAGCAGTGCCACGAGCCCCAGCAGCCCAGGCACAGCGCCGGGACCCAGCTGGGAGCCGCACGGAGGGCGCGGAGCCCCCCGGCTCAGCTCCTCAGCCAAACCCCACCCGCCTGAGCCCGGCGGACTCCTGGGGACATTTTCAAGGGTTTTGTACACAAAAACGAGCTCAATTCTCCACTTCTCAAGCGGTTTGCTCTGAAGCGATCAGGTGTGTCGGTGCAGAGAAGGGAACCTGTGGTGCCGAGCCGGGCTCCGGCCGTGCCCGCCGCAGCGGGGAGGGAGCCGGGTCCCCTCCGCCTCCGAGCCCCGAGCGAGCCCTGCCCTCAGCCTCCCTCCCTTAACCCTGCCCTCATTCTGCTGGCACCGGCTCCCAGCTGTGCGGACGAGCGCGGCCCCCAGGAGCACCCAAAATCGGGGACAGCAGGGCTCGGCTGCTCGGGGAGGGCTTTCCCCACCGAACAACAGCGCAGCGAAAAGCTCTGCAAGGGTTTTGCCTCCTCAATTAAACATGCAAATGGGAATTGTGCTGCTCTATGCCCTGTGCGTGTGCCTCTTGGAGCACAAAAAGGAAATCAAGAACTAATTAAAAAAAAAAACACAGAGCACTGTCTAAAACCTTCTCTTGGCAGTGACCTTGGCATGAGGAAACTTTTGCAGAAAACCTGGTTTGGGATGAAATCTCTCCATTTACCTGCAATACAGGGAACATTTGAGTGTTGATTCAAATAAAACCAAAGTGAGATTTTTGAGTCAGAATCCGTTAAAACAAATCCTCATAAATTCCATTTAACACTTCTCTTTACTGTTTACAATGCTGACACATAATGGTGCCCTCCTGAAAAAATGTTTTAACAGACGAAAATAACAAATTAAGATAGATTAGAAATAATTTTCCCTTAGTTTCCTGTAACCTCTGACTTGTACCTATAAACTTCGAAGTCTCTGTGGCCATAAGAACCTCGGGCCACTAAAATCACAGGCACAGAGAACTCTACCCATAGTATTTGTAACTTCAAGAACTAAAGAAAAAAGATAAAATAATACCACTTTGAAGAAAATGTAAGTTTTTTCATGTTTTCAGAGTTTTCTAAAGGTATCGAAACCTTTTGTTCTTAGGAAATTGAAAAATTACTTCATAGAACTTTATAAGATTGGCTTTGGTAAAGAAAAGATCAGGGTGAAAAATGGTTTCTATTTGCTGCATCTACACCTGCACTGAAAGGTTTTTTCCCCCCTGAATCCACAGAAACTGGAATTTCACGATGGCTCTGAAAGAACATGGAGCACCAGGCAGGAATTAGAGACTGAGGCCAATCTCGTGGCCCCGTCTGGCTCAGTCAGAGACTCCCAGCACGGGAGCTCCGCTGCAAACGCTGCTGGTGGGTTTGGGTGACAGGAAACGCTCAGCGGGAATGGGAGACACCAAAAGCTGGAAGATCCTCGCCCTGGGAGCTGGGAGGGACAGGACAGGCGGGGCACCCCCCGAGTGGTGGCACTGAGGGGGCGTGAGCAGCTCCGGGGAACGCTGGAATCCCACTGGGCCGGGTTTGGAGGGACACTGAAGCTCCCCCACTCCCACCCCTGCCCTGGGCGGGGACCCCTCCCACTCCCGGGGCTTCCCAGTGCAGAAAAGCCCCAATTTCTGTGCCACAGCTCGTCCCCTCCCAGCTGCCACCCCCTGCTCCCTCTCAGCACCATCAGCGTCAGGAATAACGACCTGCTCCTCATTTAGCACGGCCTCGGATGCACATCCATGAACTCGGCTCCATTTGTGCCACGGGGGTTCTAAGGGATGTTACGGGGAGGAAATAAAAAAAAGCATCCTCACTACCGGTGTTAATTTAAAGCAAACCTTTTATTTCGCCTGCCAACAGCTCCCTTCTATCAGTTCGCATTTACTTTTTAATTATGTATATTGCTTTTTTCCTACGTGAAACCCCAGACTAGAAATATGTATCTCATTATATTTTACGTTATTCAATTGACCTAAACACAAAGGCATTTTTCTTGAATACTGAGTGCTGATGTACCTTTTTAATTAAAGCTTAAAAAGCTTTTAATTAAAACAGTAAATCACAGACAGCGGGCTCTATCCACATTGTCTTCTGGCCCGGGTGTATTTTTCCTTTTGTGATCGGATTGACCCAAAAGGTAAAAAACAGGTGAAAGGGCTTTCACATTTAATGGATGCAGTATAAAACACTCTGCTCTCGCACAGCCTGAGCCCAGGAGCACTGCTGGGACCTGCTGCAATCTCTGCAGGCCGTGGAGATCCCTTTTCCCCTAAATCTGCACCTCTGGCAGCGATAAAGCCCCGGGCACCAGGTACATCTTCTCAGCTTCGTCTGCCCAAACCCCCCTGCTCCAGTGTAGACACTAAATTTAACTTTTTGGTGTCCTTTTGTTGTCCCTCCCGTGCAGAGCTGAGGTTTCCCAGAACCCAGGGGTCCTTACAGCCCAGCACAGAGCAGCTGGTGCCTCCCAGCCCGCATCCCCCCGCCCTGTGCGCCCCCGCCCAGCGGGATCCAGGCGGGACGTGCATGAGGCAGCTCTAGGAGCTGCTCCTCTGGATTTGGGCACAACTCCTGTGAGCCCGGGCCAGCCTGGGGCATTTCCCTGTGAAACTTGGTTTCGTTCAGACGCTGATCAGAAACACATTTGGTCCCTCAGAATAAAGCTGTGCCATGCACTGAAGGTAGGTGAGACATTTTTGGCCCCGAGACTACAATTACTTCTCAAAATCATAAATTCCATGTGTTCTAAACATCCAGAGCTCCTAACACTCGAGATTCGTGCCTACACAACAAAGACCTTTCCAGTTACCATTTTCAAAGAAAGAAGGGGATCCAATGAATCGCTCCCTCAATTGAAAATGAAAGTTCAGTTGCCCCCACTTTTCTCATGGCAAGTGGCTAAAGGAACCTGCATTCCTCAGGCTGGAAATAGAAATATTTGTATTGCCCCCAAACCAGGGCAGATAGAAAAGCAACTGCTCCAGAAAGCAGTGAGCAGAGAGGGGGGACAAGCTGGTGGGAGGTGGAGTTCCCTTTCCTCCTCTTCCCAGTCTCAGCAGCAATATTTAATTGCACCGTGCCCGTGTACAACACGTGCAGCTCTCCAGATGAGCCTGCTGTGCCCTGGAATCTTCCTGGTTCTGGAAATCTCGTTCTACCCACGGATAACTGAAAAGCAAAATTGCACGGAAAAGGGGAAAAAAAAAAAAAGAAAACAAAAGAAAAGAATGCTGGGTGACTTCAAGGAGAAACAAAATCTCCCAATAAAGCCGGCAGTAAACTCCGAGTGCTCGCCTGAAACTGCCGAGCAGTAAAAGCACAGAGCGCTCGGCTCCTGCTGCCTGAGGCTCCCCTCCCTGGAGGTCAAGCGCAAGGAGGCACAGCCCGAGGCACAAGGCCTGCAGTCCTCCCAAAATGTCCCTGCTCGGCCCGTGAAGGGCCAGCGAGGAGCTGTCCCCCCTGCGGGATGTTCCCCGCTCCGGGTGTGCCCTGCGGGATGTTCCCCACTCCGGGTGTGCCCTGCGGGATGCTCCCCACTCCGGGTGTGCCCTGCGGGATGCTCCCCGCTCCAGGTGGGTCCTGCGGGATGTTCCCCACTCCAGGTGGGTCCTGCGGGAGGCTCCCTCCTCCAGCCCTGGCGCAGCTCCTGCTCCCCATTCTGCACAGCAAAGGGGGAGAGTTTTATCTTCCCTTTCCAAAACCACGCAATTCCCTCAGTACCATCCTTCTTTGAACCTTTTTCCTGTCTTTTTTAGCTCTCAGTCTTTAGCTCATCTCCTTTGGGTTTCTTTATCCATCGCTGTTTGTTTCCCCGTTCCCAGCCTGGAGGAGGGGAAGCCTCGTGTTTCCCTCCTGTGCCCGGGGGTCAGCTCCTCATGAGGGCAGGGCCGGGGGCTGGCCTGGCCTGGGGCCGGGGAGCTGCTGGGACCGGCCACTCCGAGGGAAGGAGCTGCCTTAAACCACTGCTCACCCCTGCCCAGCGTTCCCAGCTCCGCAGCTCATCCCAATCCCAGTCCAGCACCCTTCCCAGCTCCCCAGCCCATCCCAATCCCAGTCCAGCACCCTTCCCAGCTCCCCAGCCCATCCCAGTCCCTGCCCAGTGCCATTCCCAGCTCCCCAGCCCATCCCAATCCCAGTCCAGCACTGTTCCCAGCTCCCCAGCCCATCCCAAGCCCAGTCCAGCACCATTCCCAGCTCCCCAGCCCATCCCCAGTCCCTGCCCAGCGCCATTCCCAGCCCATCCCCAGTCCCTGCCCAGTGCCATTCCCAGCTTCCCAGCTCATCCCAGTCCCTTCCCAGCACCATTCCCAGCCCATCCCAGTCCCAGTCCCTGCCCAGTGCCATTCCCAGCTTCCCAGCTCATCCCAGTCCTTCCCAGCGCCATTCCCAGCCCATCCCAGTCCCTGCCCAGCCGGAGCTGGCAGCATATGCTGCGAGTAATGAGACATTCCCAGAGAGATCGTGGGATCACGCCCGGAAAACAGGCAGGAGCTCTCAAGAACATGATTCAGCGCTGTTGAGAGAGGAAAAGAAGCCAAACACAATTTCACCTCCTACAGCTGAGGGGACTTTGGGCCTTTCTCATCTTTCTGAACACGAGAACAAAGACAATACTTTCAAGTGCTTTCGGTTTGGGGAGGATTGTTTCATCTGAGACCTGAGGGATGGAGAGACATTGTCAGACCAGAGGCTTTAATTAAGTCTGCCACGCTCAGCTCCCGAGCTTTCAAACCCTTCCCAAGGAAAAAAGGGAACAGCAGACGGCGAGCAGGTGTCAGGAGCAATCTGGAAGTTTCCTGGCTGTGATGGATGTGGGGTACAAAGGTGGAGTGTGAAACCCTGTCACTGCTCACGTGTGGGTACCACAGTCCTCATCCGGAATTTTAAGCGGTCTCAGGCTTGCAGGGTGAGGGCAGACACGCCCGTGCCTCCAGGCACGCTGCCCCCAGGCCTGCAGGCAGTGCTGCACGTCCAGCCTGTCCTGGGAAGGCTGTGCAGGACCCCCGGGGCTCCCGGGGGTGGCCGTGGCTGTGGTCAGTGAGCGTTTGAACACGGCGCACATGGACTGTGGGGTGGCCTGGGCAGACGTTTCAGTCCCCTCTGTCCCTGTCCTCACTTCATTAAAGTTTGTGTGACGGCCCAGAAGTACCTCTGGTTCTCACCTGGATGGATGATGTGCAGGACGGTTATGGATCTTAAAAACGAGTTGATTTTTCTGGTTGAATACAGCCTGATACAAAACTCACATATTAATTGGATTATTTCCCCTAATTTCAGCGCTCTCTGAGATGAAGCCTCACCTCCAGGGAGCAGTGATCCCTGCAGGAGCCTTTTGCAGGGAATTTCTGGAGATCTTACAGTGCTTCCCAAGCAGGAACCAGCCCCCCAGGGCAAACCCTCCATTTCAATTCTAAAGGTTGTCTCTGTGTTACTTTTGCAAGAACCTGTCTGAATTTTCAGGAAGAACAACACCATGTTACCATAACTGCACGTGTGGTTAAAAGAATCTGTGCACAGCCACTAGACAGAGCAGCAGAACATTCCTGAAATAACAAAATACGCCGTGTATCTACTGCTGATAAAAAGGCAGCATTTCCATCTCTGTAGGGGAACAAACATTTATCCCTCTGTCCTAAGAAGAGAGATGAGCACCTGGATCAGAGCAGGGCAATAAATCACGGGGAGGTTGTTAACGGAAGAGTCTCCTCAGCTTCTGTGGATGGGGAGGAGCCTGGAAGGCTCCCAGCTGCAGGGATGCTTGAGTGGTGGAGCAGGAGGAGAGGAGAAGCCACTCTGCTGCTTGGAAGGAGTCCTGTGCCCGGAGCAGGTTGGCTTCTCCAGCCTTTTCCAGCCCCGGGCAGCCGGGGAGGGGCCGGGCAGAGCCCCCCCAGCACCGGGAATGCCCCCCCAGGGGAAGCGAGGCAGAGGGAAAACATCAGGACAGTGAATCTCATAATGAGTTCCCCAATTCATTCTGTTTGTGAACACTTCTTACAACTCCAGCGCTCCACAAAACACAGAGCTGAAGCCAAAGGCTGCAGATTCCCTCCGAGGTGGAGTCATTTGTCAGTTATTGGCATTATCCGTATTTCCATTGCTCTCCTGCTCACAAAGATCTGTCAGCATTCTCTCTCCAACCAGCTATTTATTTGCGCTCATTTTGATGGTCACAGATGGCTTTTTCCCTTGTACATACACGGGCTGCAAGCAGCATTTCTCCCTCGCAATAATTTGGGCGAAATAAAAACCCCCAGTGTTTGGTTGTTTGGTAAAGGATTAGGCAGCCAATCAGGCAATATTTTCCCACCAACAGTTATTCCATCTAAAGCACAACAATCACAAAAGAAAGGAAATGACTGGATCCTACCTCAGCCCCTAAACAGCAGCAACAGAGGGTTTGTATTGACAATCAAAAAAATATTGGTGGAGAGCTAATTTTTATTCAGTCCCTTGAATAGAGAAGATGTAAAAGCTTTTAAGGAATTCAGGGCCAATTTCTTCATTGGGATCTGTGATAAATAAGCAGCACAGCCAGCTCCTGTTGAGACAAACTCGCATTCCCCCAGCTCCAGGCATTCAGCTCCTGGAGGGGATCTCCCCACACAATTCATCATGCTCACAGGAAGGTGTCTGGGTTTTGGCTTTTAACGTTCAGTACACCTCTTAATGTATCAAGCATATGGAAAATTTATACCTTCCAGAGGATGAGAGGCAAATAATATTTCTGCAGTAAATAAATGTCATTCAAGTGCTGCAAACTGCCTTTGGTTGGGGCTGGGAGGAGGCGGCTCAGACAACAAACACACACATTTCTCCTGCTTCCTTAAAAAGGGTAATGAAAGAAAATCTCCAGAGTGCCAGGAGCACGAGGAAATGCACTTTTAACTATGCAATTGTCTTTTACAGGGATTTAAATTTCATTCCCACCTGGTACTGAAAAGCTAATAGCTCTCCTCTGAGTGAAACCAAAGTGCTGGGAATTGGTTCTCCTGAAACTGCTGTGACAGGAACAGCCTGGATCCCACTGAGAGACAGGAACAGCCTGGATCCCACTGCTGGGACAGGAACAGCCTGGATCCCACTGCTGGGACAGGAACAGCCTGGATCCCATTGGTGTGACAGGAACAGCCTGGATCCTGTTTTGGGGCCCGAGGAGGTATCAGAGCTGAGCCATTACCCCCGGGGGGTTTTCTTGTTCCCCTGTAAGGGCTTAAGGCAGGATCCACATCCACAGATCCCCATCTCCCTGTCCAAAGGAAGAACTGTGCCAGTCTGCAGGAGCAGCCTGCCTCGTATGGCCCTATTAGACTCCACTGATAATTAATATCTAACCAGGCTGGCTGGGGCTGGCAGTGACCTGGGGTAGGGGGAGGTGTCCCTGCCCATGGCAGGGGTGGGACAAGATGAGCTTCAAGGTCCCTTCCAACCCAAACCATTCCATGATTCTGTGTTTCCATGAACTTTCCCACTGCTGGAATCACCAGGTGCTGGGAGTCCCAAAGCATGAAAGGATCCTCCACCTGCCCGGGTACCCACAAAAATGTGTCTCCAACATAAATAGGACCACAAAATGTCACTGCCTGTGAAGTTTTAATCCCATGCTTGGGAGCTCTGCAGCCAGGGTGACTCCTTGCTCCATGGCCATGGCTCTGTGAGCCCTTGACTCCAGATCTCAGGATAAACCCCCTGAACTTCCTGCTTGGCTGTTTCTGGCAGCAGCTTTGGCTCCGGGGTTGTTGGCTGTGCCATTGAGCGGTGCAGGTTTTATTCAATAGATGTTAAACAGAGAAAAGGAAGCCTGTGCAGCCTCCATGGGCGAGCCGAGCTGGCAGGGAAAACCCAACCACTGCTGCGAGTAACAGCTGCTAATGAACCTTTAAAGGATGGTGCATAATTCACTGTGCTCTCAGATGTGGTTCGGCAGCACTCTTAAATGCCTTCCCCT
This sequence comes from Dryoscopus gambensis, assembly GCA_013389985.1. Classification (NCBI taxonomy): domain Eukaryota; kingdom Metazoa; phylum Chordata; class Aves; order Passeriformes; family Malaconotidae; genus Dryoscopus; species Dryoscopus gambensis. The sequence continues at coordinate 130,985 of WEIT01000556.1, forward strand.
TCCAATCTTCCTCTGCTTCCTTGTATTTATCTTTCTGAGAATAATGAAGTGTGAACAAGATAAATTTATGGAAGAAACCGCATAGCTCTGTCTTTGCAGTGAATAAACAAGTATTTTAAACTATCATTTTCCTGCTAACTCATAAAAGCAGCGTTATCTGCTTCATGTTGGCCTGTTTTCCACTTGGGTGAATTCCTCATTCTGTTCCTGGAAACAGCATGTTCAGGACAGAAAGGAACCATGAATATTGCACTTGGCTGCCTTTTCCCTCCTTGCTTTTCCAGCACGTTGGCTCTCTGCAGCTGGAAGGCGGGATAGCACCGCGTCCCCGGCCCAGCCGTGCATTCCCAGGGGGTCCTGGGTGTGGCAGTGACCCCAAACCAGCCTCTGCATCCACTGAGCCCCAGGCCCTGCAGGGGCTCTGCCCACAGGACACACGCCTGCTCCCTCTGCTCAGAGACAAAGATCACAGAGTTCCTATTGGACCACCCAGAAATGAAAAGGTGCTGATTTCACCCTCTCTTCACACCTGAATTTCACCTCACTGGTGTTTAAACATCCCTGAGCAGCAAGGGCTTGAAAATCCTCAGCAAAAGCTGTGGCTGCCCCTGGATCCCTGGCAGTGCCCAAGGCTGGGCTGGACACTGGGGCTGGGAGCAGCCTGGGGCAGTGGGAGGTGTCCCTGCCATGGCAGGGGTGGGATGGGATGGTCCTTAAGGTCCCTTCCAACCAAAACCATCTGGGATTCTGATTCAAAAACTGCTTCGGCTGTTTCTATAACCTGAGCTAACACTGATATCATTTAAACTGATACTCACACACAACATTTAATCTTTGCCGTGGAAGCAAAACTCCTCTTCTGATGCCGTGTTCTTGGAAAATGCCATCAGTGCAATGAAAATGCAGTTGTAAGTGATGGCAAAATATTCTTAACCTATGGAAGAAGGGGTGTAACTTTCTATTGCCTTAATGACAGGCACTAAAATTCTGCCATAAAACCTTCCACGAGCTCCACACCACCTCCTTTACAGCGTTAAAAATGCATTAAAACAGAGTTGTTGGCTTCCTGTAGTACTTGCTCGGGCTGTCAGTCCTGTTCTGCTGATCACAGGACCAAAGGCAGCCCCCACAAACCGGGGCTGTGGCAGGGCTGCAGTTTGCTGCTCAAACCCACCTCCCAACCCCGGGCTGGGCAGAGGCTGAGGGGTCAAACCCCACATCTGCCATGATCCCTGCACTTGGTATGAAAATATTTCTTACAGTTTAAACATCTGAAAAAATATCGTTAGAGCTGTTTTATTCAGCACTTTGCATTTGTGTGTGTTCTTGGTTTAACTGAGCAACGATGACATTTGTCTGTTGGGCAGAGGTAATGCTTTAGGTGTTTTAATTTATTCTGGGTAGCAATAAAGCTGCAAACCCCGCGGTGTGTTAGGGAAAGAGTCACGGAAAGGGTCCTAAAGCATTAGAACAAACTGCCCAGGGCAGGGGTGGAGTCTCCAGCCCTGAAAGTGCTCAGAGAACTCGTGGCTGTGGCACCTGGGGACAGGGACAGTGCAGGCGCTGAGGTCACGGCTGGGTTGGATGAACCCACAAGTCTTTTTTGACTTTAATGGTTCTGTCATCAACTGAGGGCAGTTCCTAGAAACAGCGAATCGTGGATCAGCAGCAAAGACCACAAGTAGATATTCTGTATTTTGTCCTGCCTGTCCCAGGAGCCCCCTGTGCCCCCTCAGCAGCGGGGTGGGAAGAGCAGGGCCCTGCAGGTCCTCACTGCCCTGACCCTCATACATCCCATCATCAAGAACCCACCCAGGAAAACCCTTCCAGTCGGGCTGGATGTGCCCTCACCGCAGCTTCACAACACTGAGATATACATTTATAAAGTTAAAAGAATTGAAATAGCATTCATGCCTTTCCATCAGCACAAAGAGGCAGCAAACGTGGCACTATTAATCTGCTTTTCTCCTCCCCTAAACAAAGGCTGAGATCAAGCACAGCACTCTGCCTCACTTAGTCTGCAAAATCTTCTCCTTCCCTTTCTGACAGGAACAACAGAGCGTTTTATTGTCTCAGATAAATCAGGCACAGCTCCGAGGAATAACCGGGGCCTTCGCTGCCGGGAAACGCAAAGTCCCTTCACTGTGAAATTTCAGGTTTGAATAGAAACTCCCTCAGCTGAGCTGCTCCTGGACACACGGTGGCTGTGCTCCAGTGGCACATGGAATTTATGGAATCATGGGATGGGATGGGATGGGATGGGATGGGATGGGATGGGATGGGATGGGTGGGATCTCAAAGCCCACCCAGTGCCACCCCTGCCATGGCAGGGACACCTCCCACTGCCCCAGGCTGCTCCCAGCCCCAGTGTCCAGCCTGGCCTTGGGCACTGCCAGGGATCCAGGGGCAGCCCCAGCTGCTCTGGGCACCCTGTGCCAGGGCCTGCCCACCCTCCCAGGGAACAATTCCTGCCCAATATCCCACCCAGCCCTGCCCTCTGGCAGGGGGAAGCCATTCCCCTTGTCCCCTCAATGTGCTCTATTAGCTCTCACCACCCTCAGTCCTGTCCAAACCAATAAATTTGGTGACTGGCAAAATCCAGAGGAGAGTTAAAAAGCTGTGACAGGACTAAAGCTTGTGGCATAACAACAACAGCAAATCTGGTGGCTGTGAATAGAAATTATCCCACAAAGGACATGAAAAAAGGAAGATATTTATGTATCAGTTAGGATTTATCTCCCTGAAAGAAAAATAGTGTCATAATCATTAGTGGGAATGGTGCTAGAATGTAAAATAAATTTGCATCAAGCCTCCATTTCCCTCAGTGCAGATTTTCCTCTTGTCTTCACTTCAGAGAACTTTAAAGGAAGCTCTGCGGGTGGATGAGCTGTTTATTAGAGACACCATTCTGCAGCAGCTCAGCTTGAGGATGCAGAAACCCCAACTCACAAATTCCACCCAACACAGCCATGAGAGGAGCCTTAAGAAAAGAGTTCCTGAGTGGTGTTTGAAATGAAGGCAAAGCCGTGATGAAATTACATTCCGACTTTTGATATCAGAATTAATGGTTTTCAGGAAATAAAGGGCTTGACATTTTCCCCACCTGGGTACCCCAGAGTTTATTACACCCAGGGCAAGGGGAATTACTGACTGACTCAATCTCCCTTGCTGCGACTCCAGCCCAGGTTTATACACAGGGAGCTGTGTCCTGCTGTTAAAGCCCTGCAGCTGAGCTGGCAGATCTTGAGGGATATTGCCCTAAGTAGCTGCATCAAATAAATTTACTTTATTGCTTATATGTACATGTGCATGCAAACAGACACATTGTACATATTCTTGTTTAGCCTGCCAAAGGGTTTTCCTGTTACTTTAATAAAGATGTTTCCACTTACAATCCAAAGACAAAGACAGTTTTTTGTACAGATTTCATGTTTTCCCTTTCGTCTGCTGAGGAACGGTCAAAGCTTTATCGTTTAATATTTTCTTTCATAGGCAGCCAAGTGCCAGCAATTATTGCAGATGCTGCAAGTATTTAAATATACACACTGTAGAAATTAGTAGAACCACTACACGTTCATTAGTGAGTATCCTGGGGTGCTCTGTACTCTACTTTCTCCACTGACATAAAACTTCTCACGCTGATTCTTTGGGAAAATTTTCCTTCCTGTATGCAAACCAAAGAAGACACCAGTGAAACTGCACGTTCAGCTGCCCAGGCGGTGCTGTATAACACCCATTTCTCCCCCAGCACAGTTTAATTTGCCCCCAAGAGTGAGAGGAGCTGTCGGGCCAGGCAGGAGTGTCCCTGCACTGCCCCAGGGCAGGGCCAAACAGGCACCTTGGGCCCCACCGACTCAAATCCTTCCTTCTCCCCAGGAATGCGGCTGGGCTGGAGCTGTTTGGATGTGCCCAGCATTAAAGCAGATATCACAGAGCGCCAGCTCGGCTCCCAGGGGTGCCCCGGCCCGGCCCGGCTCCGTCCGCGCTGCTTCGGCCAGGCCCCGCGGGAAAGGCAGGGCAAGGGGGCATCTGGGGGCAGGAAAAGGGGCCTGGGGAAAGCAAAGGTGCCCTGCTCCCCTGGGCAGGGATCGGCTGCGCTGGGGAAGCAGCTCCAGGGCCCATCCCCGTGGGGAGGCTGTGCTGGAGACGTGCCGGGGGTGGCTGAGGCCCCTGCCCGGAGCCGGGGAGCCGCATGGCCCGGAGCCCTCCCGGCCCAGCACATCTGGGGGTCCCGGAGTCCTGCAGGGGCAAAAACCCTCTGGGAACATCGAGTCCAACCATGCCAGCACTGCCACGGCCACACTGACCCGTGTCCCCACATCCACAGGGCTTTACATCCCTCAGGGATGGGGACTCACCCCTGCCCCGGGCAGCTGTGCCAGGCTGGGCAGCCCTTTCCAGGAGGAATTCCTTTCCAGGAATCCCCCCGGCTGCCCCCTCCTGTCAGGGACTTGTGCAGAGCCACAAGGGCCCCCCTGAGCCTCCTTTGCTCCAGGCTGAGCCCCTTTCCCAGCTCCCTCAGCCGCTCCTGGGGCTGCAGCCCCTTCCCAGCTCCGTTCCCTGCCCTGCACACGCCCCACCCCACACACCAAATGTACATTTTGTGCCTCCTGGGTGGATGCAGGAGATCCCTGCTGTATTTTGCTCATAGACTTTCTTGCCTGGGCTCACCAGTTATGGGAATTCTGTGCTGGAAATCGAATCTTGGAGCAAAGCTGTTTGTGCCCCTCTGGGCTGACCCTCATGAATTCCATGTGGAAGGTACAATCTGCTGCTCAGGTGCAGCCCTCCCTCTTAAGAACAGGGTTCTCCAGTGATCCATAAACCACTGTCTTTGACTTTAATAAATCCTAAAAATTCAAATTACATCCCATGCTTGCAATCCCAACAGCAAACACACGCCACGACTGCCAAGGAGAGATGGAATGTGGACATTCTGGATAATGGCGTGTTGGCTTCAGCTGCCGTTCCAGGCCACTCTGTGTCACAGTCATCAGTGCTAATAATGATAATAATTTCATCCCAAATGACATCTTTCACCCAAAGATCCCAAGCTGGTGTTTATAAACATCACCTTGGCCTCAAAACACACCAGGATAGCTCAGCACAACCATGGATGTCCAGACTTACTGATTTTCTTCCTTTTTTTTGTAAAATTCACTTTATTTCATCTAAACTATCACGGATTAATAAGGTTGAAGAAATACAGGATACTTGGGGAAACTCGTGTTCCACAAAACAACCAGGAAAACTCCTGCTCCAGCTTCCTGTGCCTCCACATCTCTCCGTGCAGAGGAAAATGGGAAAGAGAACATTCCCCCCAGCCCCCCCAGCCTGCAGAGGAAAAGCTCCCTCCTCTACTCCCCTCGGCCAGAATCCCTGAGCTCCCATCACATGCAACAGGCAGAGGGAGGCAACCCACCCCGGGGATCAAAGTTACACTCCTCAGTACCTTCTCTCATGGAAAAATATCAGTTAAGGATGCAATTTACTGGAAAAACCAGACCCCTTGGGGAGGGAGGAGTGAGGAAGTTCTCCACCCCATCTCCCAGTCACCAGTGCCTTGGCCAAAGGGCCGCTCCTGCAGCTCCTGTCCCAGGGCTGGGCTGCTCAGGACTGTCCCTGCACAAAAAAAAGGAATTCTTGTTCTGGTGTGCTCTGGGGGAAAACACATCAGCACTGGTATAAAAACCTCTGAGGCTTTTCCCAAAAGAAAGCTCTTACAAATAGATTTTCCAATATTTCTGATGGCGGGAGAGATTTGCAGGCTGAGGAATTAGCACAAGCACAGTGCTCCAGAAGGATGAATGGATGAGGAGTTGCTGAGGGCTGCTGTGGATCTATTGATGTTTACTGAGTCTGTGCATGCAGACCATCACAGGGGACAGCTCTAAGCCAGTCCCAGTGTGTGACCCACACCCCCAAACAGGGCATTAGACACCGCGCCAGGGGCTCCGCGCGCAGGGGGCAACCTCGAAACAGAGAGTCCCTGAACATTCCAATTTCCCTGCCTCACCTCCAGCCAGCACACAGCAGGGAGTGAGGATGACCCTGCGTGGCCTCTGACTGCCCAGCCCTGCCGAGGAAGGGCAGCGCTGCCCCTGCTGGGGGCTCCGGGACGATCCGTCCCGCTCTCCTCGGCCGGGCGCTCCCCGCGCACAGGCCCACCCGCAGTGAAACTGCTGCTGCTCCTACAAAGCAGCTTCACTTCCAGCAAGTGTTTCAAGAATCTGTCAGTCACAGACTGCTTGGAAGGGACCTTAAAGCCCATCCAGTGCCAAGCTCCAAGCCCCGTCCAGCCTGACCTTGGACAGTGCCAGGGATCCAGGGGCAGCCCCAGCTGCTCTGGGCACCCTGTGCCAGTTTCCTCGTTTGAACAGTGATATTGAACCTCACCACTTGCAGTGCTGCTCCAAGCAGGTGCCAAGAACTGTGTTTGGACACTGGGCTGTGCGACCCCCGCCGTGTTCCGTCTGTCCCACACTCCAGCCCTTGCTGCTCCTGCTCTGAGATCCCTTCTGTCTCTGTGTAGGATTGTGAAGTGCCCTGACACAAATACAGAAGTGCCCATCCTGTTGTAACAATTCTAAGAGTGATCAGTGCAGCCAAAGGCCGACATTATGTTTTACTAAACCTGCTGAAAAGTTTATGGGCTCCGTCCAAACAAGGCTTTCGCCTCTCACCACATCCCATCCCATCGCCTCTCCTGAGCACACAGCTGCCACTTACGGGATATTGCAGAGAGAAAGGATGGTTATGGGTCATCTTTTTGTTGTACCATTAATGTAACAAAATAGTGCAAATGGCTTCATGCACTCACACAGCTGAACAAGGATGAATCCCAAAAGCACCTCTAATTAAATAGGAATTTCTTAAGAGATTCCATGGTGGGGTTTCCTCCTCATTTATCAAGAAAGCAACTGATGCCAGAAAATAAAGTGTCTCCATGTTTAATAGAGGATTTTTTTAGGCTGAGGCTTCTCGTGGAACACTTTCAGCATGTTTTACAAGAGGAACAAACACATTTGGCACAGACCTGCAACTCACACCCCCGGGAGCTCTGCCTGCACCCCGGAGCGCAGCAGGAGCTGTGCTGGGCAAACGGGGCTTGGCAGCCCGAGCAGATGCTGCTCTCCATGTCCCAGCCCTTCCCTGGATTTCCACCCCCACTCCCCGGCCAGCCCGTGCTGTCTGTGAGCTCCAGCTGTTCCCACAGGCTGCACCGAGCAGCTCCACGAGCAGCAGATTGCTGGATCCCGCTCTCCAGCTGCATCCCGCGCTGCCTCTGAGGGCCCAGCGTCTCTGTAATCCCAGATTATCAAAGTTGTTGTGTTTTCCCTAATCCGTTTATCACGGGCTGGGAGCTGCTGCCTGTGCTCTCACATCCCTGGCTGAGCACCAGGTGTGATATTCCCCAGATCCTCTGGAGAATGTCTGCATCTGCATGGGGATCTGCTCTCCCCTGGGTGTGAGGATCCTTCAGCCAGCATCTCATGGAGCAGGACTGTTGTGCTGAACCAAGGCCGAGGCCCACTCAGATGCAGTAACCAACTCTCCAGAGCCATTTGGGCAATTCCATGATTCGGGAACTGGGGCAGCCACCACAAACTGGGGAATAAGGACCAGGAGTGGCTGGGGCAGCTCAGCTCCTGCTCTGAGTGCTGGCTTTGCTCCCAGCTCCACTCGTTTTGTTCCTGTGTTCCTTTTATTCTCCACGTGCTTTGACTCTGAGAAAATGAAAATCCGTACACAGATAAGGTGATCCATAATGGACTCCAGCAGGGAGGAGAAGCAGGATGAAGCAGCCTAAAGCAGAAAGAGCTTTGAAACAATAATGTTTATGATGGGAACAGATAATTTCATTTTGCTGGGATTGCCACAGGCACAGGAAGGAAGGGCTTTGTCTGCATTCACCTCTTCTGAGCTGCGGACAGGGAAAGGCATTCCCAGCTCTCCTGTGTCGCAGGAGAACCTTGGGACCCGTTCCCCCCATCCCTCCCTCCACAAACCCCTCTTTCCACGCCACCCGAGCACGAGGAGCGGGGCTCAGACCGCAGCAGTTTCCCTGCAGGGCAGTCGAACATCTCCTCCCGGTACAGTCCCGGGTTCGGCGCAGGGTTTGAGGGCTCAGGGCGCCCGGCTGGGCTGGGCTGTGCTGATTGAAATGCGCCTCATTAGGCGCGGTTTGATTGAAGGCGAGGACCATCACTCCGCTTCCCTCTCCCTGAAGGGAAGTCGGTGATCCCGGGCTCACACCCATCAAGTTAAGAAAGCAGGAGGAATTGAAATCGGTTTGCTGAGCAGCTGCGTCCCGCGGCGCCGGAGACTTCCCGGGATTAATCCGCTCCTGGAATGCCAGGGCGCTCTGCCTCCGGGGAGAGGCTCCGATCGCAGGCGGGAGTGATGTGACAAAAAGGTTAAAAACCCTTAAGCCCCAGCTCATGACTACAAAGGAGCTTCGATGGAAACAGTTTTTCTCTACCTAACGGGGATTTGATTGGGAAACGTTCCTCGGTCCAACAGCCGCGGTTTATGAACAATTCCCTGTGCCACACGCAGGGAACGCGAGCTCCCGCAGCCTCCCCTCCCGCCCGGGCACTGCGGGCCCGGCCGCTGCTCCACAGCAAGGAGCATTTTAGGGTTTTGCTGATATTGCTCCAAAAAGTGAAGTGTCTTCAATTCCCATCCCCACAAGAGCCCTTTTGGGGCTGACCAGAGCTGTCAGTGGGGCCCGGCCAGCCCTGGGTGACTCCTTTGGGACCAGGACATGGCTTTGTCCCCACCAAATGCCACCTGGGCACGAAGTGGAGCCCAGGAAGGAGCTCCCAGCATTTCACACCTGGAGGAGACTCGGGGGGGTTGGAGCTGCCCCGGTCACCCCCCACACTTATCCTGCTTTTAATTGCAAAGAGAGCAAACCGTGCCCCTGGACCGCTCAGGAACAGCCCCTCATTTGCATATGTAACGAGTTGTGACATAATACATTGGGCAGCCCTCAATTAAGTTACAAACGGGTTCAATTTTCATTTTCCCTTTGAAAATGTCATTGCCTGTTTGGGAGGAATGTCTGAACAGTGGCAGGGGAGGGCAGCTGGGACTGGAAGCTCTAAGGGAGGAGCTCAATAACGCTGCAAAAAATTTCTCATCAAAAATTTCCCCACCAAGTGCTTTTTCCATCAGAAAATGCTCATTCATCAAAGTAAAGAGTTTCCATAGAAGCGCTTCAGCTCAGTGAAGCATTTCTGTGAGTTGGTCCCCAAGGCCAGGGTGGGATTTTTGACCAGACTCTGCAGAGTGGAGACCAGCTCCGACTTCTCGCTTTCACAGGGGCACAGAATGGTTTGGGGTGGATGGGACCTTCAAGATCATCTCCTTCATGGCCAGGGACACCTTCCACTAGGCCAGGCTGCCCAGGGAACTCTGCTGTCCCTCAGCAGCCTCTGGGATGGAGATCTCCCACCCTTTCCCGGGCACTGCTCCACGTAGGACATCCCACATCCCTGCACAGCGAGTGTGCCACGCTCACCCTCACCCCAGCCAGCACCCAAACCAGACCCACTGCTCCTCCTCTTCCAGGGGCCATGAAAGGTTCAGGAGGTTAATCCCCACCAGAGGAAGGTATATTTGAAATCTTTCATTTTTGGCACATCAAACCCCACTTCAATTATATTCTAAAGGGAAAAGGAAACAAAGCTGCGTAGAGCTGTGACCCACATGTAGCAGTTTTTTTGGTCGAGATCACTCATTTTTACCCTAGGTTCAGGCTCCTGTCACAGCAGTTTTATGTCCTTGCAATTCCACTGGCACCGATGAAATCGCCCGTGAAAGCGTGAACTGCCAGTGAACCTGTAATCAGTCTCGACGTGGGCAGCCCAGAGCTCCTCCACGCCGGCATTATACTCTTCAAATTCTTTAAATTGTTACTTTTCCAGCAAAAGTCAGGCTGCTGTAAAGTCAAAGAGTGCACAGTGACCTTGGGGCGCCCCGGCCCGAGCCCGGCTGTGGAGAATTCCTGCAGAGCCCCGCGGGGTGCCCAGCCTGGGAATGCCCCATGGTGGAACCAGGACCAAGCTCCCCGAGCTGTGCCCTCCTGCACGGCACAGCCCCTCCCTGAGGGGCACACGGACACCCCGCAGCAAACCACACATCCCCACAACCCCAGACTGGCGTGGGTGGGAAGGGATCCCAAAGCCCACCCAGTGCCACCCCTGCCCTGGCAGGGACACCTCCCACTGTCCCAGGCTGCTCCCAGCCCCAGTGTCCAGCCTGGCCTTGGGCACTGCCAGGGATCCAGGGGCAGCCCCAGCTGCTCTGGGCACCCTGTGCCACGGCCTGCCCACCCTCACAGGGAGGGTGGCAGTGCCCAAATCCCCCTCAGACTCCCCCTCTTAGGGGGATGCAGAGAGATGACGTAGAAATGCATTCACACACCTCAGGCAGAGGAAGTGTTTAAACCCAGGTGTAAAAACATCTTGGTTAAGGGTCAACAATTGATTGAAAAATGGATTACTGAGAAATAGGCATGGGAAAGTTCTAGGGGGTTTGTTGGGGTGTTTTAATAGTTCTTAAGCTCAGAATTTCCTTTTCATTGATTTGTGTCTTTCCTTGATATGCTGCAAAAGAGAGAAAAAAAAAAAAAGAAGATACAACATTTGTTTTGTTTCTGCAGGAAAAGTCAACCCATTTCCTCTTAGGCCAGCCTAAACCATGTCTCAATTTCATTGTTTTGATATTTGCAGAGTAAACCAGGAACAATCAAAGTTTCTCTTGGCCTCAAGTGGGGTATTGGGAACTGTTCCTGGATCCGTCAGGTTGCTTCCACGGATTGTGGGGTCCCTGATGCTGATCTCTATTTCCAGCAGTGCAGAAGGACCCACCCAAAGGGAATTGATGACCCTCAGACAAGAAACCCTGACTTTCCTTGCAATTTCATTTTTCTCAGTTCCTATACCAGATGCAGTTTTAGGGATTGAGAGCTGAATATGGTTCTTCTATCATCCCTGTTCTAGAAAGCAGCAGAGAAAAAAAATACCATTCAAATTATGAGCTTCCTCCACCTTTTTCACTTGTTAATCTGTGTATTTTACATCAAGTTTTATTTCTGTCCATTATAGACATTCAATAAATCTTTGATTTATACAACTAAACACATTGTGGTATAAAAACATCCATTTAATTAACATTCCACAGTCTTAGGGGCCTGCACTCTCCTCCTGCTTACGTGAATCATTAGGGGCTCATCTGTCATTTAAACTAAAATATTCTTTAAGTTGAGATACAATATTTAAGGCGGCTCACTGTAAATCCAACCCTGAAATATGTCTGTGCTCAGAAGCCTTTTGTTCACAAAGCCCTGACAATTAAAATGTGCTAATGACATGCAGATTATTGCAAATTCATCATGCTGAATTTGTGTTGATGAGTTTGAATAGACACAACCATCACCCAGAGACAGGGGTGGGGGAGCTGCACTGTGAGACTCCCGATTTCCTGGGGTGCCAAAGCACCACAGGACACGGAGCCCTGGGCCACGGGAAAGCATGACGGCAAAATGTTTTACTAAAGACAAGAGGGGGCAAAGCCAAAACCAGGAGGAACTGCAGGAGCTGGCTGAGGCTGCACAGGGACCCAGCCCCTGCAGGGACCCCCTGTCCCCAGCCCCTCTCCAGCTCTCCTGGAGCCCCTTGAGGCCCTGCCAGGGGCTCTCAGCTCTCCCTGGAGCCTTCCCTTCTCCAGGTGAGCCCCCCAGCTCCCCCAGCCTGTCAAACACACCCAGTCTCTGGCCAGCCCCACACTCGCAGTGCCCTTTGCACTCGCAGCTCTCCAGCTGCAGCTCCGGGAGCAGTCCCTGGTGTGCAGCGAGCTCTGCAGCCCTGCGCTCTGCCGCGGCGAAACAGCCGCACACATCCCCCGGCAGCGCTGCCCAGACCCCCTCGCTGGGCCTTTCTCTCTGCCCTGATCCTGCCTCTGCGAGGAGATGAGATCTACCAGAAACGCTAATTTTACTCGCGTCATTTATACTGCCTCAGAAATTGTTTCCGTTCTCTTGTAGGCGAGAGCGGCTCGGAAGCAGGGACAGCTGGTTCCAAACGCTTCCAGGAGCGGCTCCTCGCACCGAGCAGGCAGCTCTGGCTGAGGCTGCCCAGCCGCAGCCCTTCCCTCCGATCCTCCCGTGGATCCTCCCGCTCCCTCCACCCCTGCAGGCCGGTGATCGCAGCAGCAGCCACTGCGGAGCGCCTGGCACGGAAGTTCCCGAGGCAGCTGCGCAGAGCAGGGCCTTGGTCTGGGCATCTCTGCCTCACACGGGCACAGCCCCACCAGCCCTGACCCCTGTGTGACAGCACAGCCAGAACCTTCTCCTTGGCAGGACCTTCTCCCTCTGCTCAGCTCCCTGGCAGGAGGGGGCAGCCGGGGGGGTCGGGCTCTGCTCGCAGGGAACAGGGACAGGAGGAGAGGGAACGGCCTCAGGCTGGGCCGGGGGAGGCTCAGGGTGGGCACTGGGAAAATTCCACCACCAAAAGGGCTGTCCAGCCTGGCACAGCTGCCCAGGGCAGGGGTGAGTCCCCATCCCTGGAGGGATTTACAGCTACATGGAGGTGGCACCTGGGGACACGGGGCAGGGGTGGCCTTGGCAGTGCCAGGTGGTTGGACTCGATGTTCCCAGAGGGCTTTTCCAGCCTAAACTATTCTGTGATTCCATGAACTTGGTGCCCCTCACTGCTCCACCAACACCTCCATTCCACTGCCAACACACAGGCAGGACACTTTTTTTGGGGGAAATCTACAGGGCCAAGGTTCACCTCAGAGTCCTCTCCCGGCCAAAGGAAGGACCTTCCCTGCTAATCGGTTTCTTGGACTGAAGCATTAAGTCACTCTATTTTCTCTCTATAATTCTAACTCATGAGCCTGAGAATTTCTGTGTTAATCTTCACTGCAAAACAGACAGCCCACATCCTTCACCAGGCTCTGATCTACCCAAACAAAGCCCCAGCAAACTGCACAAGGATGAGTCAGAGCACAGCAGGCTGAACCCGGGGCACAGTCCTGGGGCTCGCTCTCCAACTGCTACCACAGCTCATATAACCTGATTCCTTTCTAGAGAGCACCCAGGAAATGAAAAATCTTACACAACGTGGGAGAGGGAATAAGTGAGAAATTTGCACGCTTCAGGCTCTGGTGGCAAAAAAATTACTTTGAAAAGTATTTGCAGTTGAGCTGATTAAGAAACAATTTGTTTCCCTAATTATTCATAACTAATAAATGGTTAAATACCTCATTTTTAAATAAAGCAGCTAATTTTCCGAGTTCTTTGCTCGATTTGTAGATTAACAGATTTGTTTGAAGTAGTGCATCAATGTTTTACTCTCAATAAATAATGTTACGCATTCTGTCTCCTCCAAAGGGCTGGGTTGCATTTCCAGGTGTTTGTGGGGCAGAACCAGCACCACCTCACCCTGTGGAGAGAACCCAGCACCACCAGGGCAAGGAGAAACCAGTGAAGCCACAGGAAGCCACATCCCAAGCAGGGGCAGATCAGTGCAGTTCTCCCAGGATAATGGATTTACTCAGCTCAGGACCTGACCCAGCACTGATTTGTCTCTCTTTGCTTTCATTTCCCCCAGATTTCTGATGGGTTCTCAGTCCAGGAGAGGAGGCGGCGCTCCAGCTCCCCATGGCAGGGCTGGATCCAAGGACGATGCAATGTGGAATGATGGACAGAAACATCCCCTGTGTGCAGGACACACCGAGGCCCTGCAGGGGTCAGGAATTCCCCTCCACCGTGGCCTTGCAGTTTCCCAGCTCCAAGCTCCCCGTTGGGTCTCCTTGACAGGAGGATTCCGTTATGGGCTTTGGAGGAGGAAAGCAAAGCCAAGCCCCAAACCTTGGGCTTGCTCGTGTCCCGGTGTGATGGACAGGAGTGGGACTGGCTTTGCAGGGTCTGAGGCACTGGTGAATTGCAAATTTTAATCGCCAAAACTGCTAAAAATGTTTATCACCGAGTCTGTACTAAAAAGAGACCAAATGAAGAACAACATTTGGCTTTTTTGTGACCAGAGCACATCACAGGGATCAGGCCTTGCTCTGTGGTAGCTCAGAATGGGATCGCAGGGAGCAGAGGTCCAAAAATAGAACAGATGGAATTAAAATTGAGAAAGAATATCCAAACACATGGCCCAGAGAAAGCAAGCATGGAGTTTTCCATCTCAGACACTTTATCTGAGCAATATTGCCTAGCAAAGAGCCTGCACTGGGAGAAATCTACTTGATATATTTCTAGATTTACTAGGAGGCAATCTCTGAGAACCCTGAATTTTGGTAGATTTGTTCCTTGTTTGCTGCTAATCATCTCCTGCTGGAGAGTTGTGAGCCTGAAGCAGGGTCACCACAAACTGTCTGAATCCCAAAACAAGAGGCTGAGTCACACCACCAGCCTGTAAAGCAGTGACGCCCCCACAGAGATGCCAGGACGACTAACGTGGGTTTGTATTCTCAAAAGAAACAGCTCCCAATTTGCCTCTGAATTGGCAGCATGACAGTGATGTTTGGAAACTTGAAATCTTGATATTTAAGGTGTATTTTGCTGCCATGTCTCCATGCCAGGAGCACAATGTGTGCTGGGTTGGAACTGGATTTGAAAGGTCAAGTCGACCCAAGCCGAAGGTTTAACTCTGAATGGGGACTCCAAATGATTCGTTCACCTTAAATTACACATTAGGCCAACATTTTATTACATTAATGTAATGGCCACCCACTCACCCTATTACCAGCAGGACCTGCCTCTAACAGCAATATTACTCATGGGTCTTCCACACTGATGTACAAGTGCATCTATATTTTAACACTTGGGGAGGGAAAAGCCAAACTAGACCTGTGTGGAATTCCGATTCCCTGCCAAAACCTGTTTCAATTGGCAGCATGCAACTTTAATGAGGGGTTTTGTGATAGTTGGGAGCCTGGCACTCTGAGCAAGCCTGAATTTTAATTTTGAGTTATTCGACAACAGAGCCAGGCACACATTAACAAAAAAGCAATTACTCCTGACATCCCAGCACTTCCCCCATGTCATTCCAGAGCAGAAATGGGAGATGAATGGGGACTGCAAGTTGCAGAATGAAAACTGAGGAGAGTCAAAGTGCTGCTTTTCATTCCAAAAAGGAGGATTCAAGGTTTCAAAGCACAGGAGACTCAAGGACAGTTAACATTAAGCAAAGTTTAGGCTCCCACTTGTCCAATCAGTGAATTTTTCAAAGGCAGAATTAATGACAAACTGGCTGGGACAGGCACTGACAGAGACCTTGGACCTGTGAAATAATGTCCCTTCTCTGCCTGTGCCTCACAGAGCAGGGAAAAGGCTTGAGCAGGGAGGGGGAGGCAGCGTGGGGATGGAATAGGGATGGGATGGGGATGAGGCTGGGNATCTGCTCCAGTGCCCAGACACTCCAAAGTGTCCACAGGAGTGCCATCAGTGAGACAAATTAATGGGGTCTCCCTCTGATCTAACACCTGGAGGAGCTGAACTCCTGCAAGGACCTCCCAATTACAGGTGTACTCCTGGAAGCTTCAAAGCCTGCTTTAGAAAAGGGAAGATTTGATCATTTCCAGGGCAGATCCTGAGATAAGAAGGAGCTGGGCTCGGTGGCACCTCACCACAGAGACCTCCAGAGGAGGCTGCTATATTTAGATCTGCTATCTGCATGTATGCATAATCAAGTGGCTCACTATATTATTCACAGAAATATGCAAACGAGATTTACGTGCCGTGCATTTTCTAGGCTCTAATTTCAGAAATATGTTTGGGCAAATTCCGAGCGGGTTCTGGGAGGAAAATGAGCCAACCTGTAAACTGGAACAAACTACAAAAGTAATTCTTTGGGAATTATTACAGCCTCAGACCAACACACAACTGGAGCTGAGAGGACGCTGAGGGAATAACCAGCACGTTACTCACAGTCTTAATATTACTTAAAAGTTCATTCTCCTCGCACTGGCCTGGCTTAGCACAAGAATCACCTAATTGTCTGATAAGTACATGCAAAATTACTTCTAGTGGGTGCCGTGTCATATGCAAATTGAGCCTGTTAGTGATAGCAGTCAAAATAATTGTATTTGCTGCTCACAGGAACAGCCACTGAGCACCACTGGGCAAAATGAGGTTTTATGAACAAGAAAAGAAAACGGCAAAAAAAGAAAATTCCGTGTTTTCTTCGCTGTTCAATATGCATAAAAGTACCTGCAGGAATATTGTGCTGAAAATCTGCCATGCAGCCCCACAGAGATCACTTTTAATAACAATTGTATCATCACCCACTAATCCAAAACTGACACTGTTTGTCCTCAGGTATTTGCAGAATTCTGTTTTATCGCTCCTGATTGGAAAAATGCAAATTACGCTTTTTTCCTTCTATTTTCCGTTCACATAGCAAGTGAGAAAGCCTTTCTAACTCATTAAAAAGCTCATTTGTCACATTCCTTTTCAATTAACTTTGCCCCTTTGTTTTCCACATTTAATCCATTTCTGAAAGGCGTTGCTTCCCACCAGCTCCAAACCCGTGCCTGCCAGAGAAGGGGCTAATCCTGACCCACGGGTGTGACACAGAGCAAAACTTTCCTGCTCCCATCCTCCTCCGTTCTCCACTCTTTTGGAGAGAGTCCTCAGGAGGCTCCAGGGTGAGCAGAGGGATGGAGCAGCTCTGCTGGGAGGGAAGGCTGGGAGAGCCGGGGGTGCTCACCTGGAGAGGAGGAGTTTGGGGTGACCTCACTGTGGCCTTGCAGGGCCTGAAGGAGCTACAAGAAACATGGAGAGGGACTTGGGACATGGGATGGAGGGACAGGACACAGGGAATGGCTTCCCCCTGCCAGAGGGCAGGGCTGGGTGGGATCTTGGGCAGGAATTGTTCCCTGGGAGGGTGGGCAGGCCCTGGCACAGGGTGCCCAGAGCAGCTGTGCTGCCCCATCCCTGGTCTGGCCAAGGTCTCCTCCTCCTCGAGGATTTTTGGCAGCAGAGACATGTCTCCCATGGACATTCCAGACACCTCATTAAGAAATTTATGTTTTAACACTGGTGGAAATTGGCTTTGTACATTCCTTCCCTATTGGAATTGTGCAGAAAAGGTCAAGGTTTCATTTGAGCGCTTATGAAATACTTGGTAGCCTTGGATGGAGAATGTCCTTCACACAGAAAGCATCATAATTAACCCCAAATCACTGAGCATACCTAGAATTTGTTAAAAGGGAAATAACACCAGCAGGAAGCTATAAATTTTTGAACTTCTGGTGTCTCCAAGCTGCTGCAGATACCAATGCCATTAAAAACAAGGCTTAGGTGTTCAGGCAGCTCTAGTGCTAAATAAAGAAGTCTCATTGCATCCACACTTTACTGTTACTACTTTTAGATAACTCTTCTTTCTCCTCTCCGTTTCTCTGCCTTTTTCCATCCACCTGCAGAATTGCCATGTTAAGATTTAACTAGGAAAACATTTGTCTCTCCCTGAGTGTTAGTGTGAAATTGCCTGTGAGATCAGCAGAATAAGGAGCAGTTGTGTGTCTTCTGTCAGCGCACACAGAGCTCTTCAGAGAAGCCACAAATGGAAATAGGAAATTATTATTATGGGACCACTCAGAAATGTTGGTTGAAACCTGGAACAGAAAATATTTTTTTCCTGTTCTTCCGAGATTTTTTTTCCCCAAAAAGCTCAGTACAAAGCTGTTTATGGAAATTAATTCTAATGGCTTCATAGAATCTTCTGTTCCCACTGTAACACTTCACATTACACAAGTCTTGCCACAAAGGAGATAATAGGCATGGGATATATTGAATTAGTAGATAAAGTTCTTATCTGTTCCTCTACATTACTTCCCTAGGTCTGAAATGACAAGTCATAGTTATTAAAACCATGGCAAATTGCCTGTGATTAACAAGGAAATAAATATATTATCCTAATAGAATTATCTCCTCTATCTGAAGCCCATGACAATTTCTGACAACCGTCCCTGAAAAACACTTTGCATTCCAGTTACCCAGAGGTCTGAGGAGAACATCCTGAGCCATTAATGAAATGACCTTGCAATTAAAGCACATCCTACAGAGCTGGATCCTTTGTGCTGTGGGGGCCTGGTGGGACAGAGGGGGAACTTCAGGTGTCTCCAGAAGGGAAACAGGAGTTCACCAGTGAGGGACTGGGTATGAGCAGCTGCGAATTTTCAGTAAACAATGCTATAAATGAATTATAAGCTGAAGGAGGGCAGATTTAGATGGAATATTGGGCAGGAATTGTTCCCTGGGAGGGTGGGCAGGCCCTGGCACAGGGTGCCCAGAGCAGCTGTGGCTGCCCCTGGATCCCTGGCAGTGCCCAAGGCCAGGCTGGACACTGGGGCTGGGAGCAGCCTGGGGCAGTGGGAGGTGTCCCTGCCATGGCAGGGGTGGCACTGGGTGGGCTTTGGGGTCCCTTCCCACCCAAACCATTCCATGATTCTGTGAAATATTGAGAACTCCTGGATTTTCTAAAACAGCAATAAACATTCCAAATTGAAAATTAGGTGGTTTTTAAAGTAGGGCATTTCATAAACTCCTCTCCCACACACAACTGATCTCTGAATCTCTCGGGCAGAGCCTCCTCCCCCCACGGAGCAGAAGGGCTCCAGCTGTGCCCCCACAACCCAAGCCAGACTGAGGCTAAAGCCAAGCAACACAGCCAGAGATGGACCCCAGCAAATCCCGAGTTTTGTGCCCATTTCAGAGCCAGTCCCCGGCACTGCCCAAGGCTGGTTATCCCAGTGCCATGGGCTTCCAAGCTTTCGGATGGAGACAGGCTCACACCAGCCCGGGCGGAGCAGGCTGGACACACCCACAAGCTGCTCCCCAGCCCGCTGCTCCCTCAGAGGGAACACCGACACAGCTCTCCTCCTCGGAGCACCCAATCCAAACCGGCTGGCACCCAGGGACGGGGGTGCTCAGACAGCAAAGCCCACTCAGGAAGAGGCTCTGAAGTGGCATCACCCATTACTTTGGTTATGCCAGGTAAGTTTAAAAGCCAACTCAACATTCAGATCTTGTTCTTCCATCCTTATCAAGACAGGCAGCCTGAAATGCTCTCCAGCACGGCTCTGGGAAAGGGGAGTCAGCAGTGCTTCAGACTGCAGTTGTTCAGAGCAGAGATTCCACAGAGGATCCTCCCTCCGAAAAAGCTAAAACCAGAACTGTGTTATGGCCTGGAGGGAAGTGCTCTTGTCTGCAGCCAGGCCTGCTGAGGGATGTTATGAGCAGCAATAACAGAACTTGTTTCACAGAAGCACGAGGAGTATTTTGGAAATGATTGTCAGGATGGGAGTCCTGTTTCTCTTGGCACCAAACAAACACACAGCAATGAGTATTTTCCTAATAACAGGAGATTAAAGCTGGAAATGGGAACTGCAGAGAGAAATGAACAGCATCCAGCCCCAAATTCTAGCAGGGCCAGAGTGACTGGGTCAGGCAGCAGCAGGAGCCAGGGCCCACCCACTGCCAGCAGAGGATGTGTGAACCACTCTCATTTCAGTTTTACCACTGGCAGTGACAGCTGGACAGGCAATAAAAAGAAAATGAGGCCTGGGTGAGCCATGGCTTTGGAGAACATGGGATCAGAAATCAGTGGGAAGCCACATCTCAGCACCCCGGGGTCTTACAGCACCTTTGCCCTCCTGGTACTGCTCAGGTTTCCCATTTGGGGGTGAAAACCATCAGTGCCACTGATGCACAAGCGCTGCTTTGTGTTTAAATACTTCCTAAGTACAACCAGAGCTCTTGCAGAAACTTCTTTCTCTGACAAATTTGGCTTTCCTGCAGTCAAGCCAGCCTAAAAAACAGCCTCTGCGTTCCTTTAATGAGGCTTCCTTTAATATTTAGACCAAAATATTATGATTGTAGTTATTAATTAGGCATTCCCTAAGTACTGTTTATCTTTGTATTTGAGTCATTTCCTGAGAGTATCTTCATGAAAGCACCTGCCAATTCGGCTCCAGAAATCACACACAAAACCAATCTGCATTTTCCAGTCACACCCCTTCTGTTCTGAGTAATGACAGCTTAAATCAGTCATCAGCAGAGCCGGGCTCGCTGTGGCACAGGCAGGAGCGCTGACATGGAAATCGATGTTCGCACTCGCAGATCGATGAGGGAGTGGGGAGCGACCCTTTGAAGGCTTCACCCGACAGCTGTGCCCTGACACAGCCACGGGCTGCAATTACAGCAGCAGGCATTACAGAACAAACGAGACAGAGAAATCTACTAAAAAAAACCCAAACACACAACAACAAGTGAAAAAAAAAAACCCAACACAACTCCCTAAACTCAGCAGGGAAGGGAATAATCCTGAATCTAATTTATCCCCTGTAAGTGCCACCCACCAGCACATTACTGAGCCAATGCACCAAGTAACCCTAGTAATCAAAGCTAGTAAGAAGAATAAATGATCTAAAGAACAGATCCAAGATTAATAACAATTTTTAAAAAAAGTTCTAAGCAGATGTTTTCGTTCTTTTATTTCCGTGTGTTGCTACCAAAGCAGCTCTGTACTGGAATGCCTTCACGGGAATGCCTTCCAGATCAGCTGGCACTTATGGTTTAAAAACATTCCTGCAATAACACAAGTGTAAAATGGTTGTTGTAACTGTTTAATTACCCACAAGAGAGGTTATGCTACTATATCTTATATGATCATTATGGGTGTTGAAGTCCTAGGCCGTGAGCCTCAGCACAAAGGTGGAGCAAAGGAGGCTCAGGGGGGCCTTTGTGGCTCTGCACAAGTCCCTGACAGGAGGGGGCAGCCGGGGGGGTCGGGCTCTGCTCGCAGGGAACAGGGACAGGAGGAGAGGGAACGGCCTCAGGCTGGGCCAGGGGAGGTTTACTTTCAATATTGGGAAAATTTCCCCATGGAAAGGGCTGTCCAGGCCTGGCACAGCTGCCCAGGGCAGTGCTGGAGTGCCCATCCCTGGAGGGATTTAGAAGCCACGTGGAGGTGGCACCTGGGGACACGGGTGGCCTTGGCAGTGCTGGCATGGTTGGACTCGATGTTCCCAGAGGGCGTTTCCAACCCCAATGCTTCTGCAGCCTGTGATACCCAGGTGTGGAGCAGTGAGGCTCCAAAGCACACTGGGGTCACTCTGGATTCACTCTGGAGGACACGGGCAGAAGGACCAGGGAGGCAGATCAGAGCCACAGAAGTGTCAGGGGGAAGGGACCTCATCCAACCCCACAGATCTATTTATAGATGGATCTATTTGTAGATGGATCTCTGTCTCTGCAGCTCTCAGACATTCGACGACAGGTGGGAGATAGACAGAGTCCTGCTGAATCCCTGCATTAATTCCTTGTCCCCGCTGAGCTCACGCGTTTCAGGACTGGTCCTAACCCAGCCCTGCTGGCTCTCAGCAAGGCTGGACTGTGACCAGGGTCCCCAGCAGGAGGTGGGGGTGGCAGAGCCCCGGGGGCACCACCTGCCCCAGCACAGGACAGACGCACCCCGGGGTAGAGGGACGAGCTGGGCAGAGCAGGAGAGACTGAGCACATCCTACAGCCGAGAGAAGACGGGACTGGATCAGCACCTGCTCAGCCAGGGAGAACATGAGGAAAACCAGATTATCCAACATCTAAATTTAATCTCTTTACCTCCACGCACCTGAATTCCAAACACACTTGGGATGAACTTATGAACTGTTTAAGGCAATTAATTCCATCCCATACTCAGGAGAAGGGCAGCACAGGTCAGCTGGGCTCTTGGAATGAGGAGAGGATCGTGCATCACACCCAGTGTGCCCAGCAGAAGGAACATCCCAGCCAACTCAACGTGGCACCTGGAGCTCTGAAACATCACATTTGTATTGGATTTGTCACTTATCCATCTTCCAATCAATACTTCAAACACAAGTTTACTGAAATTCATTTCTGTAGTAAATCCAAATATCATGTACACTGCAAAGTGGTTTTTTGAAACAAACATGATGTACCACTGTTTGGAAAAAAATCTTTAGTTTTAGAGGAAATTGTATGGTGTGAAAGAGCAAAATTAATATTACTGAAAACCTTTCCATTGTGAGTTCTCTGGTTTTGAACAGCAGCTTCGAGCAAGGTGCCAAGGGAACACCTACAGAATTCAAAGTATTATTTCAGTTCTGGATGTGACTCAGGTTCCACCTAAACTGAAATGACATTGGATGCAGCCTCAGCCATGGACACTCCACCTGCTCATCCAACCCCTCAGAGGTTGAAAAAATCTGGGTATTAGCATAAAGTGATACTTTTAAATTCCCATTTGCATGAAGGATCGCTCATCTGGGGGACAAAAGGACATTTGTGTGCACAGGCTGGGGCAGGGGCTGAGGCAGCATCATGGGAAAACAGGAGGAGAAAACCTTTGGGATAAACACCATCAGTGCTCTGGCAGAGGTAAGCTTTGAAAGAGGCCAGATCTTCTTTAAAAAGGGAAATTGAAACTTTAAACTGGCAGAGGGCAGGGCTGGATGGGATCTTGGGCAGGAATTGTTCCCTGGGAGGGTGGGCAGGCCCTGGCACAGGGTGCCCAGAGCAGCTGGGGCTGCCCCTGGATCCCTGGCAGTGCCCAAGGCCAGGCTGGACACTGGGGCTGGGAGCAGCCTGGGGCAGTGGGAGGTGTTCCTGCCATGGCAGGGGTGGCACTGGAGGGGCTTTGAGGTCCCTTCCAACCCAACCCACTCCGGGAATGTGTGGTTCTATGGAATTTTCCAGAATTCCAGTAACGTGTTTTCCACTCCTGTTCCCATAACACCAAAGCCATGGAGGATTTGGGAGCTGCGTGATGTCTCAGACCCAAAGCTGTGGCCACCACAGGAGCCGAGGAGCTGTGCCCAGAAGCTTGCCCAGGCAGGACAGGTCCCACTCAACGTCCTTCCCAGCCGTACTGCTGGGGAGATCCCCCAGAACCAAAACATCCCATCAGCAGAACCAGAACCAGCGCTGTGGAACAGCCGGGACGCTCTCCAGGGCTTTGCCAATCCTCCTGTTACCATAGAAACAGGACAGGAATGCTGCCAGAAGCAAAGGGAACAAAGGGGTCTTTTTGGTCCTTCCTTATCTGTCCAGTCATGTGAAATTTGTGTCAGGGAATCACAGAATCATCAAGGTTGGAAAAGGCCTCTGAGCCCAAAACCATTCGGCACTGCCAAGGCCACCAGTGCCCCTTGTCCCCAAGTGCCTCATCCACAGGGCCTTTAATTCCCTCCAGGGATGGGGACTCACCCCTGCCCTGGTGGAGGCCAGGGATGGACAGCCCTTTCCATTAATAAATTTTCCCAAATATCCCCCCTGAGCCTCCCATGGCCCAGCCCAAGGCCGTTCCCTCTCCTCCTGTCCCTGTTCCCTGCGAGCAGAGCCCGACCCCCCCGGCTGCCCCCTCCTGTCAGGGACTCGTGCAGAGCCACAAGGGCCCCCCTGAGCCTCCTTTGCTCCAGGCTGAGCCCCTTTCCCAGCTCCCTCAGCCGCTCCTGGGGCTGCAGCCCCTTCCCAGCACATGCACCCCATCCCTGCCCTGCATGTCCCCAGGAGCCACGGGGGAATTTGCCCAGCAGGTGCCACACACCCCAGTGAACACCAGTGGGGCTGCTGGGGCTTCACCACCATCCTTGCACAGCAACGGCACGTGACCTGCATGGGCCTAAACTGTGGGGGTTTTGGTCAAAAATAAAGATATATCTGGGCAAGGAAGGGAGAGATGAAAAGCCTGAGTCAGTCTGGTCTCCAAATTAGAGGTGTTGGTAAAGAAGTCAGTCTGGGTACTGGTGAGAGGCTAAGGGTACATCCTGCATTAGCTCCACCTCTGTAATACAGAGCACCTTCAGATTTCAGGTTTATTCATGGGGTTATTCCCTATCTGAAGGACCTATTTCCTCTCTGACCTGAGAAAAAAGACTTAGAACTTTCCTGTGTAAGCACCCACCTGATAAAAACCTTCATTTGCATTTGCAACGTGCATGTTTTCCCCTACACAAAGCAACTGGAAGGAGCAGAGGTTCAGCAGCAGTGCACTTCACCCGCCCTTCAACCAGCCCCAAGGGCCCTGTTCACAGGGTTTGCCTGAGCACAGCCCTCGGGCCTGGGCTCAAGGACAGAACTGCTTCAAGGCTCAACTGCTTCCTGCTGTCCTGTCTGGCTTTTGATGCTCCTGTAGTGGCAGCTGGCACGGGGAGTGCAGCTCTACGCCAGCCCTGCCTGGGCTGGGGCTCTCCCCAGCACAGAGGGGCTGCTCTGTGTCCGGCCCTGCAGCAGCAAGGGCCTGGGTCCTGCAGGGACGTGGACAAGAGCAACACCTTCATGGCAAGGAACATGAACATGGGGACGTGCCACCCGCCCCAGGACAGGGCCCTGAGGGTGTCCCAGAGCTGTCTGTAGCTCCTCTGTCCGAGCTACGGCCGGGCCAGAGGGGAACAGAACCAACTCCTCCCACACCTGGACATTTCACTCATAGAATCATGGAATGGTTTGGATGGGGAAATTCACAGGATCCCAGACTGGTCTGGCTTGGAAGGACCTTAAACCCCACCTCATTCCAACCCTGCTATGGGCAGGGACACTTTCCACTAGCCCAGGCTGCTCAGAGAAGAATTTAACTTCATTTTCATGAACGCTTATCTTTCAATTTATCACCCAGACTTCCTTATTATGGCCTATTATGATCTGAGCTTTTTATAATTACCAGTTTTTAAGCACAGTTCTGTCTCTTTTCCCCTCAGCTCCGATAAGGACTTATCTCCCTCAAGCAGGCGGGGAACATCCCTGGCCAGCAGAGCCCCTGGCTCAGCCCGAGTTTCCCAGCCCAGGCAGCCCTGGCTGGTGCAGGGGCCCAGCCTCCAGCCCAGAGCCCCGGTGCCCTGCTCCCCTCCCAACGAACAGTGTTTCCTCCACCTGCAGCTGCTTTTTCTCAATCTGTCCTTCTTTCCATCTCGTTCAATGCCTCCATCTCCTCCCAGTCCTGCTGCCTCCACTTGTTCCTCCTCAGAGCGAAGCTATCGACCTTTTCACCCCTTCTCAAAGCCTCCCCCTTCCTCAGTTCTTTATCTGCATCCACAAACCCTCCTCCACGAGGCTCCAAAAGCAGCGGCCCCAGCCCAGGCTGCTGTGCTGCCCTCGCAGGTGCAGCCCCTCCCTGTGCCCAGGTACCCCCAGCTCCCCCGAGGGCAGTTCAGCCCTGACCCTCTGTTTGTGGCTCCCACCGGCCCCAAAGCCCTGCAGCACCAAGGCAGCAGCAACCCCAGCTCGCCTGCCAGCCATGGGAGGCACTGCAGGGGCCGAGTTCTGCCCTGTTTAGCTCTGTTTGTTAAATACCGACCCTTTGTTTTCCACACCAGCCACCCTCCAGGCTCTGTAACAAGGGTTATGGGTGTGGGCAAGTTATTTTCTTCAGAAAAGCACATCTCTCCCTCCCTCTATTCCCTGGGCTGCTGTGTTCATCCCCCAACCCCGCAGTGGCTTTTAAGTGGAGTAACAGATTAATCACTTTGTGGCTCATTCTCCAGTCTGACTTTTTGGATTTTTAGTGGCTTTTATAAATGTTTAAGGTTGGATTGTGCAGAGCTACAAAGCACACAACACAGCAATAAGAAAACCTGTAAAAATAGTAGTTCACACAAGTCAAACAAATACAGCACGGGGAGAGCAAGGTTAGAATCAGCACTTTAGGTAAACCTAGGAAAAGATGAGATTTTAGATGGGTTTTTGAAAAGGGCAAATTTTGAAATGGCAGCACGGCGGAGGGAGGAAATTGTTGTGCTCGCTGCAAGTGTCACCTTCCAAAGGCAAACAGGGATGGTTCAGCCTCCTTTAACCAAGGAAATGTTTCCTCCATTCAGCAGTTTAATGCCAACGATGAAGGCATAAAGTCAGGTTTTTTACAGGTTGCTACTGAAAAAAGGGCAATTGGTATCACAGCACGTGTTGGGTGTTGTTTTGGGATGCAGATTTAAACATCCCGGAACAGAAACAGTGAGGAAGGAATTGTTCCCTGGGAGGGCGGGCAGGCCCTGGCACAGGGTGCCCAGAGCAGCTGGGGCTGCCCCTGGATCCCTGGCAGTGCCCAAGGCCAGGCTGGACACTGGGGCTGGGAGCAGCCTGGGGCAGTGGGAGGTGTCCCTGCCATGGCAGGGGTGGCACTGGGTGGGCTTTGGGGTCCCTTCCAGCCCAAACCATCTGGGACTCTCTGCCTGCCCCCAGGGGAGCCGTGGCACCACCCCCAGGGCACAGTGAGACAGCAGCTCCTCAGGGCCAGGCAGGCTGGACTCCAGGCGTGGAGCTCTGCCCTCCCTTCAGAAAATATTCCTGAAATTCCTTAAAGATGAATTCTTGAAATCTCACCAATTCAGCCTCTGATCCACTGCTGGCTGTACGCTTTTTTCTTGTGTTCAGAACTGCACTGGTTAAAAGCAGCTCTGCATTTTATCCCACTACTGAAGCTGTTTGATAGGATCAGCTTTATTGGCATGTCTTTGCTATTTTAAATTAGATTTGTTTTCCACACACTCTCTGATCCCTCAGAGTTTGCTCTGAGTGCTCCAAGTTAAACCTTTAAAGAGATATTTCTTGTGTAACCCAATTCCGTTACCTCTTGGTGCTTTGGTGTTTGGGCACTTTTAATCCACAGATGAAGCACCTTAACTCAAATATTCTCCCTTTTTCCTAAATTAATCCTGTTAGCCAGTATGAAGGTAAGAGCATCAAGTTTCCACATGAGCCTGCAAATCAAGGCAACAGTTGGGCAGAAATCCATTTTTTAAAAGCCACAGGAAACATCCCAGGCTGGGCTCCATTTAATATCCCATCCCTGCCCACAGATAACAGCTCCATCCACAGCCATCACAGCACTCCTGGCCACTTCTTCCTCTTATTTTTAACCACGCAAAGCTGAAATTTCCCTTCTAGAGCTCTTTTGATGAACCAATGATCTTTAGTAATATTTCTCTGCAAGTTATTTTTGCTGCAAGTTTAAAGCCATCTTTTATTTTTAATGCCTCTGCAATTCTCAATATGTTCACTGGCATTTAAACTCCAAAAAGCCGGTGGGAAAATGAGATGTGCTTTAAATGAGGCAGCGCTGGCCATCTGTGTGTGAGGGGTTTGTTTTGAAACAGCAGCTCTGGGTGGTTCAACAACTGCTCAGAGCCAAGGGTGCCTCAGCTGCGAGCGCGGCTCTGCCAGCCCGTGAGGAGCCAGCCCGGGATCCTGCCTGGCTGTGACAACTGCAGGCACTTGCAGATAAATTCAGCTTTAACCAAGTGGTGCAGCCTGGCTGGGGCTCTGCACCCAAACCGCGGCCCCTGGCCGTGCCCTGGGCACAGGAGCCATCCCCACACCCTCGGGCAGGAGCGGTTTTTCCAGGGTCTCCCCCATTATTTTCATACCACACCTGTGTTTTTGTGGGGTTTTTCCCCAAGAAGTGAACCCAGGGGCATCACCTTGATGTACGATTCTAAAATGAGTCAGATATCTGCATTTTATGGTAAAATAACGCCATCCCCTTTTCTCCATTCTTCTGGACTGTCCAGCTACAACAGTTGAGTTGCAGCTGGTTTGAGTTTTGCTCCCATCACAGCTATAAAAGATGAATTTTTAAGAAGTGGCTGTGGTTCAACTCCACTGACACCTGAGAGCTGCAGAGCCTGACTGAAACAGGAGCTACGGGAGCTCTGGAATCAAACCAATTTGGGAAAATAAGGAAATCAGGGGGAAAAGGTCAGACTCTCCTTAAGAGGTTATTACCTTGTATCAGTTGTACTTGCAGGGTTACAAATCCAGGCTGCAGGAGCACCTGGGATCACACACCAAGCCCGGTTCTGTTGCTGCAGAGACGGAGATTTGTCGGCCCAGTGAAGCGTTAGTGCTCAAATAAATGAGCAGTTTATTGACCTTTCAGTGATTGAGACAAAACTAAAAGGCAGAAACACTCCTGCAGCAGGCAGGCACCGGGGCCAGCACTCGGGAGGCTCCGGCTCCCGCTGGGAACACAGCCCTGAAGGTCACAGGGAACACAGGGACTTGCTCACAACCCCTGCCAAGCACCCCAGGGACTCTGCCTTTCTGCTCGCTTAACTCCTCACCCACTGCTTGTGACCACCAGGTATCTGCTCCTTTGTCTGCTCTGCAATACAAGGACTGTCAGAATTTCAGGGGATAAAAGAGGAAAGGCCATTATCTTCCCATCCTGAAAGTATTTCTGATCTTTCGGTGGAGTCCCCATCCCTGGAAGTGCCCCAAACACGCGTGGACGTGGCACCCGGGGACGTGGTTGGTGATCACCATAGTGCTGCTGGGCGAATTTAATTCCAGCCTTAAGGATTCGGGGATTCCAAGGCGCCCAAAGCAGAGACAAGGAAAACACCCACAGGCAGCACCTTTGGAATTTCCAAATCCATATTGTGAGTTAATAAGACAAAGGGGAAGTGACTCCTTCTAAATAGTCCATTTCTGCAGGGTACAGTTGGTACCAGGCCAGTAACACTGGATTCCTGGAATGCTGGACTGATTCAGTAGCTGAACATATAAAAATGAGTGAATACATCTTTCCATGTATTGTGTAAGATATATAAGGAATTTAAGGCTGATTCAGAAAGCTGGACAATGAAAACACCTGCTGCTGTGTCTGACAGACAACAACAAAGAGCAAAATGCTTCATCATTTGCAAATTAAAAATTGAGATATAAGGGGGGAGCTTATGGAAAGTAAGCATGCTTCATGAAAGTAGCACACAAATAAAGCTGGAGCAAGGATCCTGATTTGCACTCAGGAACACACGGCACTAATCCTGCAGTTTAAGTACGTTAAATCCTGTTAATGACCTTGCCCTCACCCACAGTTTGGGACTCAAGACCTCTTCTCACCCCACTCCCAGGGAACCTGGGCTTTGCAGGAGGGATGGAAATCTCTGTCCTCTGCCACAAAAATCACACCTGAGCATTTCAGGAACTGCCCACCTGGTGACTCGGGCACCTGCAGCTGAGCCTGGCTTAGGTCCTGACCTACTGCCAGCCGTGGAGAGGCAGAAATTGTGGTTTTGCAGAGCAGAAGACCCGAACCCCGAGTCACAGCCACGGCTCCCGGCACAGCCCCCACGGCGGCCGCAGTGCCCCCCCAGCCCACGCCAGCCCCGTGCTCCCCCGGCCCCGCCGGGCTTGGGCAACGAGGGGCTGCGGGACTGCCCCTGCACGGCTCGGAGAGGCCAGAGCAGCGTCGGGGAAGAGGCAGGGAGCGCGGCAGGAGAGGCCGCTCCATTCCATGTCTTATACTGCCACCAGCCGAGAGCTCCCCTCTCACGGCCCCCTCACGGCCCCGCGCCGCCCCGGCCCGCCGGCACCGAGGGCCCCGCGGCAGCGGCAAACACGGCCCAGGGAAAGCTCTGCGAGGTGCTGAACCTGGTACCTTGGGTTTTAACTTCGATACTTTCCAAATTCTGCATCGCCCAGTGTGTAAGTCTGAAGTTTCTTGTAGCTCGTGAGCTGCTCTCTCAGGCCAGACAGACTCAACAAAGCTTCCCTGAGCTCGCTGTTCAAGGACACTCAGACTGTCCCAGGCCCAAAGGTGTAAACCAGGGCCTCTAGAGAGGTGGAGAAATTGAAGAAATTACATCATTAGCTAAAGTTATAATTGTTGAATTTATGCTGATGTGCAAATGGACCAAACCTATAACAGTGTGAGGAACTCGTGCCCTGCCGTCCATCCTGGGGTCCATTTTGGGAGCAGCCTCTGGCTCCCCAGGGTGCACCTTTGAAGGCCTCTCAAATAAATCCCTGCCTTTATTCCCCTTACTCCTGTCTGGTCTCTGTTTCTGGGTAGCCACTCAAGGCATCAAACCCGAGCTGCGGGTGCAGACCCCGTCCCCTCGCTGCCGTTCCCCACACGGGTCATCAGAGAGGGTGGGATGTTCATGTGCCCATTGCTGACCGTGGCTGCAGAGGTAATTCCCGATAAAAGCCAATTAAACAGGCGGGGACTCACCCCACGTTTCACTGACGGGACTGGAGCCTCTCGGTGCCAGGGCAAGGGCAGTGCTGGCTGCTGCCCAGCTCGGGGCTGCTGGGCGGAATTCGGCTTTTCTAAGAACAGGAGCCACAGGAGAGCGCGTGGCAGCGTGTGAAAATCTGAGCACTGCACAGAAATGACCCCGACACAGACCGTGGAGGAGCTGCAAACCAGGGGGATGAGGCACCGCTCCCCGCCCAGCCTGAGGGGAGCTGACAGCGGCCCCAGCACTGCCCTTGCCTGGCTCAGGCCTTTTGCACCCTCAGGACAGGCTCTGCTCCCACAAACACCTCTGAGCCTGGCTGAGCTGCAGTTTGGGTTGAGCTGGCTGGGAAAAACCCTTCTGTGGGAATGTCACTGGGAATGAACAGTGGGGAAGGGTCTCCCCAGCTGAGACAACTCCCACCAACCCTCACGTGAACAGCAGAGAGGTCAAATCCTTGTCCCCACCGAGGGAGGGGGATGTCACAGCCTGTCCCTGCTCCCAGCACCCTCGCTGCTTTCATGGAACCACAGCATGGTCTGGGTTGGAAGGGCCCCCAAAGCCCATCCAGTGCCACCCGTGCCATGGCAGGGACACCTCCCACTGCCCCAGGCTGCTCCCAGCCCCAGTGTCCAGCCTGGCCTTGGGCACTGCCAGGGATCCAGGGGCAGC
Organism: Dryoscopus gambensis; assembly: GCA_013389985.1. Lineage (NCBI taxonomy): Eukaryota > Metazoa > Chordata > Aves > Passeriformes > Malaconotidae > Dryoscopus > Dryoscopus gambensis. The sequence goes on from WEIT01000556.1 coordinate 161,654, forward strand.
CCCAGCTGCTCTGGGCACCCTGTGCCAGGGCCTCCCCACTCTCACTGGGAAGGATTTCTCCCCAAAATCCAATCCACATCAGCCCTCCTCCACTTAAAGCCGTTGCCCCTTCTCCTGGCACTGCTTTGGACAGAAACTGCACCAAAGTTCCCAGGTTTGCCCCCAGCAGTGACACTTCCCATCCCACAGTCACTGCTTTGATTACCAATGTCACCTTAATTTCTCTTTCACAACACAAGTCTCCCTTGCTTGGGGATATTTCAAGATTGCCTTCAATAAATATGAATGCAAATTTATTCCTTCATGATTTGTCATTCACTGCATTACGACTGCCATGGAGCAAGAGAGACCTTCATCTCCAAACTCCTTGATAGGGATTTCTCCAAAGACAGATATTTGATCTTCCAGTACACCTTTTTGGCTTTTATAAAATAAATACATCAAAGAAGATATTATTCAGGCTTATTTTATGTTCAGTGAGAAGTCGTCCACACCACGGGAAGATACGAGCTACCAACCTGCCTCTTCAGTCAAAAAGAGGAATTAAACTCTCCTTCCTGGCAATCCTTTAAAAATTGATTCTCAGAGCAGCAAATGCCATCAGGACCCTTTCCACAGCTCAGGGACTTCATCGCAAGGGCTCCCTGCTCCCAGCTTAAAGAGCACTGGATCTGGAGACTCATTTATTCTCTTGAATCCCACCTCTGGGCCCTTTTCAAGGCCCCCATCCCAAGCCCTGCCCTGGGGGAGGCTCTTGCCCTGCCAGGGAGGGAGGTGCCCTGGAGCCACCCCTGGGTGATGGTTTTTCCCTCCGGCCCAAATCCTCCTTAAAGCAGGTACGGACCCAACACATCCCCAGATCAGGGCAGGTGGCCAGTCTTGGCTGCCATTACCTACTGGATTGATTCCTCCAAGTTTTTCCCCAAGTTTAAGGAAATACAAGTAGTTTTACTATCTATTATAGCTGAAGTTGTGTGCTGAGCATGCAGGATAACACTGAAACTCAGGATGCCACGAGATGTCACTTCTGCTTACACTCAACAGACTTTTTAAAGATAATCTATGATTTCTAAGTTGGCTAAAGAGGGTTTGAATTTTGGCTGGAGACAAGGAAGGAGGGAACCCCAGGAAGAATGGCACAATTCTGCACTAAAGCCCTTATGAATATTAATGGAGCCAACACAAAAGAAGCTGCAGCATTAATATGAGTAGCATGATAAAATAGACTTGAGCTTGTGACATGTTCAATCACTCATTTAATTTTTATAGGAGTTGATTAAGATGCCTTTCCTTGAATTTTTATACTGTTTACTATAAAACATTATCATTTTCTTCAAAATCTATCGAGACAGACAAACCACACGTTTGCCAAGCTGTTAAATAAATAGTATTAAATCAACAATACCCAGGGTCCCCAAATGCGAGTCATTTCCATGTATATTGATTTTAGTTCCATTTGCTGCAATGGAAGTTTTGTCTCTAAGCAGAAGGCAAAAGAGCCAGCTATTTTATCCAATTGTTTTGGTTTTAATTCTTGAGATAATGGAGCTCTACAGTCACTGCACGGGGCAAACTGGCCCTAAGTGCTTTCAGAGGGAGCTCAGGGAATTCAGAGATGGACAGCACCAGGCCCGAGCAGCTCCTGCCCCAGAGAGAGCAGGGAAGGCCGTGAAGTTGATAAGGAGCAAATCCCCCATGGGAACGGGCTGGGATAGCTGGGGGGTTCAGCCTGGAGAGGAGGAGGTCATGTGGAGCCCTCAGAGCACCTTCCAGGGTCTGAGGGATGGCAGGGAACCGGAGAGGGACCTGCATCAGGAACTGGTGGGACAAAGAGCAGTGGGTACAAGCTGAAAGCTGGATACTGGGCAGGAATTGTTCCCTGGGAGGGTGTGAGGCCCTGGCACAGGGTGCCCAGAGCAGCTGGGGCTGTCCCTGGATCCCTGGCAGTGCCCAAGGCCAGGCTGGACAGGGCTTGGAGCAACTGGAAGGGGTGGCACTGGGTGGGCTTTGGGGTCCCTCCCAGTCCAGGCCATTCCATGGCTCCCAGCAGAAGCTGCTGCTCAAGCAGCTGACAGAGATCTCGAGTGTTTTGCCACACTCGGTGACACCCCGAACTCCAAATTTTAGCAGTTTAATTCTGGCACAGCAAATCTGTAGCACATTTTACAAGAGGCAGCGAGTGTATCTCAACACAGGAAGCAGCACCAAAGCTGTGAAAGAGGAAAGAAAGCACAAACACTGAGAGGATAAACTGGGAAGCAGCTCCTGGGGCCAAGGAGTGGGCAAGTGGCAGCAGGGGAGAGCTCGCCCTGCCCAGCAGGAACCACAGCGGCTGCTCTGCAGCAGCCAGAGCAACTATTTCGTATAATTTCTCCCAACAAAATAATTTCACCAAAATACAGATTCAACATAAATCAGCTAAATCAGCACACAACATCAGATTCCACAGAAACCACTGAGTCTTTACCTCTGTTCTAAGTACAAAGAAGTTATGAAGACAATATATTTACTCTGGCATTCTTCTATCTCCAAAAGCCAAGTTTTCAAAACACTTTTGTCTGGGAAAGAAGGGAAATCCCCACCTTCAGATCTATACCTGATAGAGAACACCCCCCCTCCCCGGTGTGCCCACGAGGCCACAGGTGTTTGCCAGCACTGGAACCCTGTTCCCAGCCCTTAAACCCTGGGAGAGTGCCCTGGGCAGGAAGGTCACACAGACGAAAGCCCCACACTGCTGCCTTCCAGAGCCTCTCCGGCTCTATTTAATGGGAAAACCCCAATCTAGCCAGGGCACAGCTCGGATCCATGGATCCATTGGCTCAGCACTCCTGGGATCACCAGGCACGGCCTCCCAGCTGTGCAGGGCACAGGTGGTGCCCCGGCAGCCACCAGCCTCGCAGGGAGGCAGAGCCTGCCTTTCCCGAGCTGGGCTTACCATGGAGCTTCTCTTTAAATAGGTTGCAGCCCCGGGGTGCTCTCAGACACTCGTGTACGGCTGTGATACATGAAAGCTGCTGAACACACAACAGGAAGAGGGCTTTAGAGCAACAAAGTTCACCTTGTTAAAAATCCACTCCCTGGAGAGATGTCCACATCCCCACATCCATCATCACGTCAGGCTCAGGCAGTTTGGAACGGCTCCGTCAGGAAGCAGGAGAGAACAGGAGCCCAGACTCCTTTTCAGAGCAGAAATTACTCTGACACTCCCAGCGCGGCTCCCGGGAACAGGCCCCGGGGAAAGGGCTCCCGACAGACTGCTCCGAAGCCCGGCTTTGTGTCCGTGTCCATTTCCATGTCTGCATGCACAGGGCATCTCGCTGCCCCTCTCACCCAGCTGCTCACAGCTCCCTTGCCCAGAGCATCACTGAGCACCCCCAAAGGTTGTGCTCCATCAGATCCCAGGCTTGATCCAAAGCGACTGCAGCTGCTTCCTGCCAAACTCATCCGAGTGCGTCACATCAAACCCAGCCCCGAGCTGAGGGCCCTGACCGGAGCGTGTCCTCACTCATTTCCAGCCTGCAGGCAGAGCTGATCAGAGCCCACCCACCTGCAGCTGAGTCCCCTTCCACCCCACCCCTGCCCCTTCAACAGTGCTCCAAACACAATCCAGCTGGAGCAGGGCACTTAGCCTGAGGATTTCACAGGCCTGGAAGAGATCTCACGGTGGGGAATAACCAGATTAGTGCAGGCTGATTGACAGCAGAGGAGCAGCACGAGCAAAGGGTGTTCTGAGAAATTTCTGACTTCTTACCTGTTCAGAGCCCTGTACAGAACAGCGTGTTAAATCCAAAGAGAATGTGAGTAATTACTGCTGGCTGTAACCAAACCCTCTCTAAATCCAGGGCAGAAAACTGCCTCACCTGAGCCTGGCAGCACGGTGATGCCTCCTCTCTGGCATATGCAGCACATTGCTGATACTTTCTGTGCCAGCAATTTGTTTCCCGCTCGTTCTCACCCCACGGCGCTGTGTGTGAGCATTTCACATTTCAGGAATAGCCTGATTAGAAAAGGTGCCAGAAAGTTCCCTGTTTCTCACCGTGTGACGGCGCCTGGGAGCTTCACAAGCCTGTTTGCCTCAGTTCCCTTTCACAGATTGTCAAAGGAGCTGCGAGAGCTGAGGTGCAGCACGAAAGCAGCTCCTGGCCAGGCACAAAGGGACAACCCCAAAATGCCCTGTGGCAGGGGCCCTAAAGCTGCACAGCCCACCCCAAAACTTCCTGGGGGAGGGTTTGGGCCGGGGCAGGGGCTGGTGTGTGTGAGGGAGAGGGAGAGCAGGGGAGCTGTGGCGGGTGGCCGTGCCGTGGGTCCTGTGCCTGTGACAGCCGTGAATCATCATTCCCTGTGCTGGCAGCGGGGATGGCAGGGCTGATTTAAAATCTGGGGAAAGCAGCCAAAAAGCAGGAAAGTCTAAATTAACAGAAGGTGCCCGGGGTGTGAGCTGTGCCACAGCCCCGCCAGGCTGCGCAGGGACGGACCCGAGCCCGGGCTGGGCTGCACACCCTGCTCCCAATGTGCCCACGGCTGGTCCCGGCCCGGTCCCGGCCCTCCCTGGGGGCTCTGACCGCGACTCCTCCGGCCTTGGCAGGGAGCAGCCCCAAGCTCCCCCGGTGCTCGGGCTCAGTGTGGTTCTTGAACTGCATTTCACAGAATCCCAAAGTCACAGAACTGGTCCGGCTGGAAAACCCCTCGGAGCCCATCAAGCCCAGCCACTCCCAGCACTGCCCAGGCCACCACTGCCCGTGTCCCCAGGTGCCACGTCCACAGGGCTGTTAAACCCCCCCAGCACTGCCCTGGGCAGCTGTGCCAGGCCTGGACAGCCCTTTCCAGGAAGGAATTTTCCCAATATCCAACCTGAGCCTCCCCTGGCCCAGCCTGAGGCCGTTTCTCTTGTCCTGTGCCTGTTTCCCTGTTCCCTGGGCAAAGACCCCAACCCCACCTGGCTGCCCCCCTGTCACTGGTCCTTCCTCACCCCAAATCCAGAGGGCACTGGCTGGGCTGTCCAAGGTGTAGGAGCAGAGAGGAACAGCCTTTTCCTCTCTCCCCACAGGCACTAATGCTCATGCGCAGCTTTCCAGGGGAAGGACAGGATGGGGATAATGAGGTTTTAAGTAGGCACTGTGGTTTATTACGAATTTATCTTTACTCATAAAATGTCCCACTAGTAATATTCCTGTCTGGAGCAGAGAATGAAATATCAAATTAAGATCTAAATACTTCAGTACAGCCTAACCACTTTGACAAAGTGATCTGATATAATTCATCCCTCTTTTAATAAAATAAAGTGAATCTTTCAATAACACTGGATCATCCTATCAGACATGCTGGATATCCTGAGGTGTTGTGACCGGACTTTGATGTCTGTCACCACTAGAATTTCACTTTTAGTACATGAAGTTGGTGGATTGATTTCAAATTGGGGTGGTGAGCGAGGGGAAGGCGGCAGGGATGGGGAAACACATCAGGATGGGGCTTCCCACTTGGGTACAGAAGCACCAGATGAGGTGAAGGGAAATGCCATTAATGCACATTTATGTCCCACGTCCCTTGTGGCATCAAGGCCTCAGGGGGAGCCCAGGACACCAGGGGAGCTGGGTCAGGGGATGAGCTCACAGGCAAGTCCAAAAAAGAATCAAAACTTGCTCCTTTCCAATGGCTGGGGGAAAATGAGCACATTCTTTCTGAAAAGATGCGGGGAGTTCTTAGGAATATTTCCCAGGCGTGCCTTCTGACCTGCATCGTCCCTGTGGTTTGCATTTGCACAGCTCTGAGCTCCCGAGAACCTGAAATCCTCTGCAGCATTTGGGATATGTTACACCTGCAGGTAGTGAGTGGCTGTGCTCCCTCTCCCACAAGTACAAACACATCTAAAGGAGTAAAACCCACTCAATTACTCAACAGCAGCTTTGTATGGAGAGAAGGAATTGTGATTTAGGATTTGTCAGCTTGTGTCAGACACTGTCAGCTCCTCATTTGACTCCTTTTCTCTCTCCTTTCTGAACAACACCCTGGGCTGGGCTGGGAACTGAAACCCTTTCAGCCACCCTGGAGGGAAGAGTGGTGCTGTCACCCCTGCTCCCTGGAGAGGAAGGGGTGGGGAACTCTGTGTGACACCATTTCTTTCACAGAAATCAGGATAATTACCCAGAGGGACATGGCAATCTCATCAGCCACCGACTCTCTCTTTATGTGCCCACTGCACAGTTTTCCTGCTTTTTTTTGTCATTTGTAATAATTGGAGAGGAGTGGGAATGGCCCTTCCATCCATCCTGGCCCTCTCAGCCCCTGCTGATGCCTCTCATGAGGCCGCTCATGGAGAACGAGGATGCAGGCCCTGAATGCTCCTGAGAGATTGCCGGGAGCTCCATTCCACCCTCTCCATCCTACCCTGACTCTGAGTGTGTCACTGCTCCTTCTGGGAGACCCTCGGGGGCTCCAGAGCTGTCCCAACGAGCAGCCGGGCCAGACACCTTCCCTGGGAGCTGGGATCAGCCAGGATCTGCCGGGATCAGCCGGGATCTGCCGGGATCTGCCGGGATCAGCCCTGAGCGCTGCCAGGGTGGGGAAGGGTCCCCAGGAAAGGCAATTCCTGACAAGTGCCAGTGCTGGCTCCAGAGTCCCCTAATGCCAGGCTGCAAATTCCCCTGTGGGCAGAGAGGGCCACCTGAGACCAGCTGTGACCACAGCTTTTTATTATAGTTCATACTTTTTTTAATAGTTCATCATGCATGAGATAAAAAATTATTGTTATTTTCATGTGCAGCCCGAAGAGCAAGTGGAGAAAGACTGCTGGCCTCTGCAGCAGCTGTTCCCAGGGAGGAATAAAACCCTGATTTGTCTCATGGGAATGCTTCCAAGAGCGACAGCAGCTCAGGGAAAACACTGGGCTAAAGCCAGGAGGGTGAGCACAACAACCATAGCTGGGACAGTTGGTGAAATAAATTTTATTGCTGTTACTGACGGGCTGCTTGCATGTCTGGGAAGCATCTGCATTTTCCAAGGCATGGAAGGATCACAGCTGAAGGGACACGCTGCTAGGAACAGTAACACAGCCCTTCTCCCCAGTCTCTCATTAGCTCTTCCCCTTTGCTGTGTTTTGCAGGAATTTTCCATGGCTCCCCTCTCTGCTGAGCCTCGTCCTTCCCACCAGATCCATTTACTCAGTGATGAGTTCTGCCCAGACTTTGGACCACTCCACTTTATCACTCTAAGGAGGAGAAGGCCCCTCCTGGACAGCAAAGAAGGGACTATTTTGCAGAGGTAGTAACAGGAAAATAAATGTGTGTGGTTGTAGGGAAGGGAAAGGCAGAGGAGTCAGCACTCCTGGCTCGATGGAAGCCTCATCCTGTATCCCTGAGCACTTTATCTGCCTCACTCAGCTTCCCTGCCTCTCAGATGGGATGGTGGCCTTAGAGGATTGTCATGAATCCTCATTAATCAATACTTCCATGGCCTAAGGATGTCTTAATCTCAGGACACCTTTAATTTCTAAACACACACAGTGGTCTCCAGTCGCACCGGGGAGGTTCAGGTTGGACACTGGGGGAAGTTTCCTCCCTGAAATGGGGGTCAGGCACTGGAAGGGGAGCTGGGGGAGTCCCCACCCCGGAGGTGCCCAGGACGTGAGCAGAAGCTCTCGCGCCTGGCAGGAAGCATTTCCCCTTCTCTGAGGCTGGACTGCCGTTCCCTGTCCGCAGTGGACATGGCACAGCTCCACGTTCCGTCTGGTGCAGTGGCTTTTACAGAATTGCAGCTTCTCCTGCTCTCCTCGGGGCTCCTCTCTCCAGCCTGCACTCGCCTGCCCCTCATTAGCATGTGCAGGCATTTTCCTGGGGCCTGCCTGGAATAATCCTGCTCTTCTGCACGGCTGCCTGGGTTATCAAGGGAAGTGTGAAAAGGAGAATTACTCTCATAGTATTGCACAAAGTCTTGCAGGGTTAAGCCCTCCCCTGGGTAAATGGTCTTATGAGACAGAGAGTAAATACTACAAGGATTAGACTCAAAATGCCTCTCCATTGAAAACCAACACGAGCCCAAATCAGCCATAACCACGCTGGGCTGGGTAAGGCTTGGGGTTTAACCAAGCACTCTCCCACAGGAAATGATTTCTAGGAATCAGGCTTTGTCCAAATGTTCCTTCCTTATGAGAAGAATGAGCTTAAAATTTGAATACCCAGACTTGGTCCTGCTCAAGTACGAGCTCATCTTGTGGCACTGTGAGGTACCCCAAGGATTGGGGCTTAGCAGAGATTCAGGGCAGGGGCTGGGAAATGATTCCAGCAATAGAGGAGGATGAGGGAGAGCTTTGTTCCTGTGCAGTCAGTGTTGAGTTCCTGCTTTTTTCATTGCATAGAAACCCCATATGAGCAAATCCAACCATTATCCAATCATGCAGTCACAGAATCCCAGACGGTTTGGGTGGGAAGGGACCCCAAAGCCCACCCAGTGCCACCCCTGCCATGGCAGGGACACCTCCCACTGCCCCAGGCTGCTCCCAGCCCCAGTGTCCAGCCTGGCCTTGGGCACTGCCAGGGATCCAGGGGCAGCCCCAGCTGCTCTGGGCACCCTGTGCCAGGGCCTGCCCACCCTCCCAGGGAACAATCCCTTCCCAATACCCCACCCATCCCTGCCCTCTGGCAGTGGGAAGCCATTCCCCCTTGCCCAGGCCCTTGTCCCAAGTCCCTCTCTGCCTGCCCTGTTGGCCCCTTCAGGCACTGGAAGGGACTCTCAGGTCTCCTCAAAGCTTCTCCTCTCCAGGTGAGCAGCCCCGGCTCTCCCAGCCTTCCCTCCCAGCAGAGCTGCTCCATCCCTCGGATCATTTGGTGCCTCCTCTGGATTCTCTCCAGCAGTTCCAGGCCCCTCCTGTGCTGGGCCCAGAGCTGGATGACATCGGTCAAGCTTTCAAAAGGGAACACAGGAACTTTTGAAGTCTTTTTCTCAAAACGCCATTTCTCTTCCATGCTCATGAACTGCTCAAAGGGGACAGTCCCAAAATGTGAACAAGGGTTTCTGAGGTGTAAACAAACACTGACAACAACCAGCTTCCACAGGTGGGTGAGGAGGAGGAAGCAGAGCTCTGCAAAGCTTCCTGGAAACCTGATTTCTTCTCTGCGTAAATGAGTTTGGTCCCTCTTAAAGCCATGTCCTTATTTGTGTCCATGTGCATATGGGCACATCGAGGAACAGCAGTAATTGGACTCATCTGCTCCAGGACCTTAAATCCATGACATTTATGAACTCTCTTGGTTTCTCTTTGGCTTTTTAAAAGCCTGGGACTAAATTGCCAGGAGCGTCAGGACACGCTGTGCTGAGCAATCAGTCAGCAGCAACAAGAACACTTGACTTTCAGAGCAGAGATTAATGTATGTTCCCCTTAGCTGGAAATTGCCCTTCTGACCAATTTTCTACAGCTATTTTTTCACTGCTGTATTGTCTTTTTCTGAAGATGTAGGAGTCTTTCCTCATTATTCTAAGAAATCTTATAATAAATTGATCTGGAGTCACAAGGAATAAAACCTTACTTGAATGAAGGTCTGCTCCCCTGGGACAGCAGCTAAGAGAAGGTTTTGTCATCTAACAAATGGGAGAATAAAGACAATTTTTTACATTCTGATTGAGCACATGTTGCTGGAAGGGTGCTCAGTGTTATCTTCTTTCTACAGTCATTGGTTTTTTATTAAGTTTGAGAATAAGAAAGGAATGAAAAATTGAATGTATTCAATAGAAAATGATATTAAGCTAAATACAGGTACTATGCATTTATTTGCATAATTATCATATTGTGTAGTAAAACATCTAATCAACGGAATTTCTCTAAATAAAAGGGCAAAACCACCTCTACAAAGAGCATAAAGGAAGAAGGCCTGACCTCAGCTCCACCAGAAAGGCTGGGCTTTAAAATCAGTTGAAATTCAGCCTTTCTTCAACTTTTCCAAATGTCCTTTGACATTTTCCCTTCTTTTCCTTTGGAGGGGTTTGAGGCCCTGAGCCAGAGGACCTGGGCCCTGCCCCTCCCAGGGTGTGGGAGAGCCCAGCTGGGTCACCAGCACTGCACCCCAATTCAGGAATTCCCCCGGGAGCCCAAAGAGAGACAGAAAATGTCCCTGAAGTGCCACTGTTGGACCTCAGGGGGATTTACCCCAGAGCCAGCAGGCAGCTGACCCCACCTGGGCTGGCCCAGAAACTTCCCACACACAAAAACCCCACTCAGGGGCAGAATCACAGAACCATGAAGGCTGGGAAAGGCCTCCAAGGGCAAGTCCCACACTTGACCCAAGTGGCACACGAAGCCTTCCTGTCCTGATAGAACCACACAGTTTCAGACATTTGGCACCGTTTCCCCAAGTCTGGCCATGCTGTACTTTTCCCAGGTTTCCAGTGAAGCTGGTCAATTGTTTTTGCAGTCCCCAGGCTGAAAGTTGCCATGTTTTGAGAGGGAGCTGCCTGAGGGACCTGATTGTGTCATTTAACGGCAGCGCTGGGATGGATACCGGTGGAACCCTGCCCTGTGCCTCTGCCCTGACTCCAGGGCTTTGCAGTCCTGCCAAATTCTCTCCAGAAGAAGCTTCCAGACGTTGTCCCTCCAGGGGAAGTGTTTCCCCCTCCTCCCCAGGAGCTGTGGACACCAACAATTCCCTGCAGCGCAGGACTGTTGTTCACAGCACGGTAAGGAAGTGCCTCGTGGGGAGATGCTGCCTGCCCCTGCCCCTGCCCCAGTCCCAAACCCCCACGAGCACAGGGGGAACACCCGAACCAGGAAGGGGCAAACCAAGGGGAAATCAAGGCCTTGTCTCTGTCCAAACGAGCTGTAAAACACTTGTGCCTCTGTGGAGACCAGAAACTGCATCTCAGAAGGGGCTGGAGACTTTTCCAGCCCAACCTGCCTCCAGCAGGACCAGTGCCTGCAGTTTGGGAGGGACATGCAGGTATAGAGGGAGAATAATTTAAGAAAATATGAAAAAAACCTGTTCTTTGAAGCCCTGTTAACCACAAGTGTGTTTCTTACTTGAAACACATATTTTTCAATTTCTTTTGGGAGTCTTATCTTTATTTCTTTTATTTCTTTATTAATAATTTCTCTGTGACTGAACTCTTTATTGTCCACGCAAGCATCCATCACTGGGACCTGCTGAGGTCTCACCTGGGGCTGGGGCTGGGCTTATCTGAAATTGTACTTCCAGCGTCACACAGGTTTGCCTGAGCACCCAGGGCTGCCTTTTATCACTCACTTTGCATTATACAAAAATGAATTTATTCACTGAGGTTTTTTTGGTTGGTTGGTTAGTTTTGGTATTTTTTTATAGGGCTTTTTTTTGGTTGTTGGGGCTTTTTGTTTGTTTGGTCATTTGTTTTGTTTTGTTTTGGGGTCATTTTGGTTTAATTTCTTGCTGGGCCATTACAGGGTGAGTGCATCAGTGTCAAACCCAGCCCAGCAGGTGCACCCCGGGGTGGCCCCAGCACCAAGCACAGCCCAGGCGCACGGCGGGGCTGGAGCTGACTCAGCCACCTGGGATCCCTCTGAGATGCAAGCAGAGCTGAAGGACCATCTGCAGCACCAACTGCTCGGGATGGAAACTCGAGCGAGGTACCCTGACAGCCAATCTGTAATAAATCCGTAATAAATCTGTGCGAGGTTTTCCAGTGCTCCGCCGAGGGCTGGGTCACGTCAGGATCCACCGAGCTGAGGGTCCCCAGCTGCTCCCGGGCTGGGGATCAGGCCCCAGGTTTCATTTCCAACGTGCTGCAGCTCCAGAGCAGCTCTGGCAGCTGGACAGGAGAGCCCCTCCTCACACAGGGAAGGGTCTGCGTGTGAGCAGGGCCCTGCTCTGCAGGGCAGGGACTCCACCCAGGGAACCCAAACCCCCCACATTTCCTGGGAGCAGGGTTGGACACTGGGCAGGTGAGGGGGCTCCATCCTGGGAGATGCCCAACTCCCTGGCCAGGTCCTGGAAGGACCTGCTGGGATTGGGGGGACAGGGACCCCCAGCTCTGCCAGCCCCAGCTCCCAGGCTCTGTGGCTCTGGAAGAGGTGAGGCCGAGTTTTCCTGGCTCAGGGTCCCATTCCAAGACAAATACGTGAGCTGAACTGCAGGTTCAGTATTCTGGGAGAGAAGAAACAAAATCACCAAGGGCTTGAGATGGAGGGAACATCCTCACTTTAATTAACCCAAAAAATAGGGCAGCCACACTCCCACTGACATTCCTTTTTCAGATCTTTTATCGACCAGCATTGCTCAGCTATTTTTATCCTCAGGATGCAAAGGCAACACTGGAGGTGCAAAGTGGATGGGCAAGGATGGATAATTTATACAAATAACAGGGAAACAAGAGTGAGTGCTCACACCAAGGAGAAAAATCTGCTGCGTTCCTCTCACAATTACCTCTTTCCCTTCTCCCCACTGCGACAGAGGCCTCTGCATCTTCCGCAGTGATGGGAGGTGAGGAAGGAGAGGGATGGAACTGTCATTCCAGCGGCTCCACTGAACTGGGGCGCGCAGGGGAGGAGAAGCTCTGCACGGGGACAGATAAAGTCAGGATGAAGAACAGCCTGGCAGCAAGAGGAGACGTTTGCTTTGTTCAGCCTGCAGAAAAGATCAGGCAAGGAAGGATAAACTCAAAGTCTTGTGATAGTTTTTTTGTTAAGTTGATAGAAGAAGGTGACAAAAATATTTGTGTGATGTTAACATCGGGGATGCTGGGAAGCAGGCCCTGAGTGGCAGCAGGTTCGGAGCTCCCTGGGAAGGGTGAAGTATGGGAACATCACAGCTGCACAGCGCTGCTACAGCACGTTCTCCTTCCCCCCGAGGGGTTCCAGCATGAGAGGAGAGGTGTCTGTCCGTCCCTCGGCGGTGCGGGGTCGCTGCAGCCGCGGGCTGACGCACCCGGGATGGTGCTGGCAGCACGAGGAGGTGCTGCTCCCGCTGCTCAGCCCCCCAGCAGCACTGCAGGGTGCCCTGGCAGCTCTGACACCTTGCCTGCATCACCTGCCCAGGGGCTTGGTCCCGTCCAGCACAGGCAGAGGGGTGGCAGGGAGGGCTCCAGCCAGGAACCTGCAGCAGGCTCTGCCCAGGTCCCCGCCCAAGCCCAGCAGCAACACTCAGAGCTCAGGGACAAACATTTAGGCTCAGCTCTGGATATTTCCACCCACCAGCCAGGCTTGGCAGGGGTCCCTCAGCCTGACACGCTCCCCGCTCGAGCTGCCTGACCTTCTGCTTTACCCGTGACTCCCGTTCAGAGCCACACACCTGATGCCAAAACACTAAATATGAAAGGCTCAGCGCGGAAATTGATTTTTTTAAGTTACAAATTACACAAAGCATGGGTTTTAATTGGATGTACAAGAGAACCTTTGCAACAACAACTGGAATTAATAGTGTTTAAAAATAACTTTCCTACGTGGAGCAGTTCCTCTGAAGCAAATCATCGGAATGTAACGACATGGACTTTGCATTTATATATTTATTTGTTTATTTAATTGTATCACAGGTCCCATCCCTGGGGCTGGACAGGGTGGGTGGCAGCTGGGGACCATGGTCTGACCTGACCGCAGGCACAGGGATAACGGCTGGGGAGAAACAAAACCATCCTTCCACAGCTAAAACAATTAACAATTGTTAATTAACCATTGAAACTCTCCATCTTGAAGCCCTGTGAGGTTAAGTGCAATCAATGTTTATCTGATTACACTAAACAGGGTCAGGAGGCTCAGTGCACTGAGTGTTTGAGGAATTGCTTTGGAAAGAGACATAAATGGTGGGGCAGGAAGGGGAGAGGCACTGGAGGTGGGGGAATCACCTTTTAAAAAACAAACAAACAGAAACATGCCATATTTAAGACTAAAATGTCCCTGGACACAGTTTGTACCTCCCGTACAGACACCCTGGTGAGTGTTCAGTGTCTCGGAGAGTTAATAGAGAGTGGGGTCAGCAGAGAGAGGATCTTTTCCTCTAAAAGCAGCCTGGAAAGGCCCTGCTCCACCAGCCCCCGAAGCCAATAGAAAAGTGCCTTCCGTGAAGCTGGATCAAGCTCAAAGCCTGCATATTTCTGTTTTCCTGAGTCGTGTAAACTCCATCTGTTCCCAGCGCCCTGGGGAAACGCGTCTCTGTTTGCCTGGCTCAGTGTGCTGGCCCTGCCCAGCCCGTGCCCAGCCCCACCGGTGCCACACGCCCGCGGTTCATGGAGCAGAGCCCGGCTGCCCCGCGGAGGCACCTGCGCCAGGGCCAGCACCGAGCACGTTTTTAATTAAAAATGAAACGTTATTACATCACAGCCGCCTCTCCTGTCTGTGCTCTGCAGAGCCGGGCTGTGGCACGCAGCGCAGCACAGAGCTCTCGGAATTACTGCACCATGGCAGAGCCACCACCCCAGCCCACGCAGGAGATGCAGGGCTGTGCATTCCCCATCCCTGGCAGTGCCCAAGGCCAGGCTGGACACTGGGGCTGGGAGCAGCCTGGGACACTGGGAGGTGTCCCTGCCATGGCAGGGGTGGCACTAGGTGGGCTTTGGGGTCCTTCCAACCCAGACCAGTCTGGGATCCCATGAATTGTGCCCAAGCTGCTCATCCCTCCCATCCTGAGCACAGGCCAGGCTCAGAGAGAGGTCCCATGGCACGTCCCCATGGAAGCTGTCGCATGCAGGACCTCTGGTGTCCCCCTGGTGCCCCTGTCCCCCCATCCTGTTCCTGTGTCCCCCCACCCCAACCTGCACTGGGGGACGTCCCTGCCCTCGATGCTCACCAGAACTTCTGACCAGGGCCACCACAGCTCCAGTCCTCACATCCACGCCCAGGGAAAGCAAGGCTGGTGCAGCACAGTGAGCAGAGCCTGAGCAGACAGGCAAGGAAAGCCTCCAGAGTCAGCCCAAGAGGAGCAACGCAGGTGGGACTGCACCTGTGTGGGTGAGAGCTCCACACAAAAACCCAAACCCCTCACAGCCACTGTTTGCTTCGGCTGCTGCTGGCAAGGACTGATGACAGCGATAACTGTGATGAACTGATGCTGTAATTATGGATATACGAAGTTCTGTGAGGGGACAGTGAATGTGTCACTGCTTATACATAGCTGAGCAAGCAGCTCCGTGCTCCTCCACAGCCTCCGAGACGAGTCATTAGCACAGCTCTGCCTTTCCACAACGTCCTGCACCTGAACAACAGCTACAATCCCACAGTGAAATTGGATTTAAAGAGCCAAACGTCACTGAAAAATATCTAAATCCTCTCTGTTGTTTGGTAGGAGCCATTCTCCCGGAAAAATACAGTTTTATTTTGCAGAACCTGACCTATGGTTGTGCAGCCCTCCATCTGCCAGGGCTGTAAAGCTGCTCGAAAACACAAATGTGATTTGGGCTTGAAACATGTACACAATTGAGTAAGAAATTGCAATGTTTGCTGGTATGGGAGCTGCAAGCACAGTTTCCATACAAATAAATCCTGCATGCAATCAGACAATACCAATGCAGGTGTTTAATCAGCCCTGGAATTAGGAGCTGCATGAACAGGAGCACCCGTGGGCCAGGGGTGATCCAGTGTTCCCCCCACACCCCCGGTTCCAGAGAGCCTCTGAAGATTCCAGGCCTGCCCCAAGCCCTCCAGTGGGTCCTGCACCGGGCAGGGCCTGTTGTCTCTGCCTTTAAAGGATGGCAAACACACCCTAAACAGGAGGAGCAAACAAACATTCTTTACAAAGAGAGTGGCCTTGGCTCAAGTGTTTTCAACCCCTTTTACACCAGGTGGTTTGTGTGGTTTGCTCCACGGCCCCATTTCCCTCTCTGCCGTGTGCTGCTGACCCACAGGGGTTAAACTCTGGGGCTCTTTACATGGATTTCTTTATAAGAATCCAGAAATTTAGTGAAAACCAGAATATCTGCATCCTTCACAGCTCATGGTAATCCCTCCACTAGCCCTGCATTCTGTCATCACTTGAACTTTGACCCCCTTGCAGGGAACCGCTTGGCAGCCAGCATTTGCGGGTGTTTCCCTTTGTGACGCTCAGCGCTCAGAGTTCAAGCCGTGACCCACCCTCCTCTCCCAGCGAGGGATGAGCGCCAGCCTGGGAGCAGCAGGAGCTCTGCCCTGCCCACCCTCACAGGGAGGAATTCCTCCCCGTGCCCCAGCTCGCCTGCCCTCTGGGGAGCCATTCCGCCTCTAATGCACGTTGCACTTCATGCACCAGTAACTCGTCCCTAATTTCAGCCAGCCACGGGGACCAGGAGCAGAGGGGGAGCAGCAGCTCTGGGCTCTCTCTGCCTCGTAGTTGCCCTTAAGCTTCTGAATTTGCCGGCACCCACAAGGCTCCATCCCAGCCCGGGTGCCTCAGTTTGCTGTGCTGTTCTGTCGCTGGCTCAGGGGCGCAGCTCTCACCGCTCCCACCCACGCGGGGCCAGCAAACACCTGCAGCAGCCCTGTCCCCACGTCCCCTGGCCGCCTGCAGAGCCAGCTGGAAAATAACTGTGTGTCCTGGGGAGACAGGGACGGGCAGCTTGCGGGGACACCGCACTGAGAGGCTCCGAGAAATGGGGAAAATTTGGGGCTTTCACCCAGCAGGAAGCCAGCGAGCCTGGGCTCCAGCAGGGACTCTCCAAGTTAAGACAGAAGCGTGTGTTTTCTGTTTATCAAAAGGACTGATGTCGTCCTGCAAGATAAAGCAGCTCCTGGAAAGTGCTATTGTTTGTCTTTCTTAACCATTTATCAGCAGAGAACAGTTTAATGTTCTGGTAGAAGGCACAAGTGAGTATCTCTTCAGTGATGAAGGAAAATAAGCTTAGTGCTAAGGCAAATAGAAAATATTGATCTATCTTCAGGTACTGCAGCTGAAAATGTTTTGTGAAATTTATCTTCCCTACCCCTCCTGAGCAGTGCTCTTTGTCTCTTACCAGCTAATTCTCTGTAGTGAAAGTTTAACCTTGAACACAGAGAAGGAAAAAACTCAAAGCCAAAGCAAACTGGCTCTGTGAAGAGTTCAGGTCCTGTAAAGGCGCCGCTGGGGTGAGCATCTCCTCACCCATCCTGGCAAAACTCCTTGGGACAACCACATTCTGAGCTTCACTTCTTTGCTAAGATCTCCAAGGCAGGAAAGGAATCAGGAGAAAAATTACCTATTAGGTAAACGCAGCAGCTTCATAAATCTGAATCTCTGGGCTCTGATTAGGTGGAACCCCCAGCAGAGCTGTGTCCCTGTCCTTTATCTCAGTGCAGCCAGCAGCACTGGCCCTGTTCCTACACCTGCACCTGCCCTGGAGGGCAGAACATTGAATATTCCTCAGTCAGGCTCAGTCCCCTCTCCCATGCCCTGTTTGCAGCTCAGAGGGCAGGGACAGCACCCGAGCATGGCCCGAAGGCAGCCCGGGGGAGCTGGGGATGTGGGGCAGGGGTGGCCTTGGCAGTGCTGGAATGGTTGGGCTCGAGGTGCTCGGGGGCTTTTCCAGCCCAAACAAGTCTGGGATTTTGGTTCTACTGAGCCAGATTTCCCTTACCAGTGTAAACAGAAAGCCTGTGAATCATGGAATCACAGAATTGTTTAGGCTGGAAAAGCCCTCGGAGCCCATCGAGTCCAACCATCCTGGCACTGCCAAGGCCACCACTGCCCCATGTCCCCAAGTGCCACCTCCACAGGGCTGTTAAATCCCTCCAGGGATGGGGACTCACCCCTGCCCTGGGCAGCCTGTCCTTTCCAAGAGGAAATTTTTCCTGATCTCCAACCTGAACCCCCTGTGGCACAACTTGAGGTCATTTCCTCTTGTCCTGCCCTTGTCACCTGGGAGCCGAGCAGCGTGGGGAGCGTGGCCTGTCACAGTGGGACAGCCCCATAACCCCCACCTCGTCTGGAATTAAGTCAAGACTAAAATGGAAGGAAAAGGGGAGAATTTGAAGGAACTGGCTGTCCTGGCAGCAGGAGCAGCTCCCCAGCCAGGGTGGAGGTGGTGGGGGCCTGCAGAGCCACGTGTGACACCCACGTGTGACACCCACGTGTGACAGCCACAGGACCATCACCACAACAAACCCAGAGGGGCACAAACAGCCCGAGCAAACTCAATTGCTATTTAAGCAAATGTTCAGTCGGTGCCCAAAGCAGGCAATCAACTCCAATTTAAACCAACACTTGACAAGCTTCCTGTTTATTCCAGATCTGGGATGGGGTTTTCAGGCCAGCCTGTTTGTATCTCCTCTCTGTTTCTATTAAGTGCAGGCCTGTGCCATAATATCATTTTTCCTACTCTCATGCCACTGACAGCGCATCCATCATTCTTCATAATTGCATCTAACAAATATTGATTTTGTCTCCAGAAGAGTAAACAGAAATATTAAAGTGCTTTTGCACAAGGCAAAAACACTCATGGAAAGCACATTTAAACAGGGCGAGGAGGATGAAGCCTGGACAGAACATATGGCTGGGAAAAAGCAGCACCGATTTGCACTGGCTTGAAAATGCAGCAGAGCAGTGCAGGACTGGGCAGCGAGCTCCATGCCAAGGAAGCGCCGTCGGGACAAGTGGCAGCTTCAATCTGCTCTCTCTCAAACAGAAGTGGCTCCAAACACTTCCCCACTCCTCCCTGAAGGGAGGAAGTGGCTGTAGCCTGCCCTCAGAACACTGTCAGTGGTGGCTGAAGGCACTGCTGGCTGCCTGTGCCAGGAGCCACAGCAGTGCCACCCCCGGATCCTGGCACTGCCTGGGAGAGCACAGCTGGCACGGGGCTCTGGGCCGCCTGGCCTGGGGAAAACATCCCTGCCCATGGCAGGGCTTGGGACTGGATGGGCTTTGGGGTCCCTTCCAAGCCAAACCATGGCATTCCATGATGATGTTTGGCTCTACTAATCCATCACTTTAATCTTGCCCTCAGACAACCTCTGGGAAGGCACAAACCAGCCCCATGTGTCTGTGTGTGCAGGAGCCCGAGCAGCAGCAGCAGAAGGCAGTGCTGAAGCAAACCCGGGGGGTGAGTGAGCGTTCCTGGGGCACGGGAGGGTGTGGGAGGCTCCCACCCCCGGGACAGCCGCAGGGGAGCGGCTGCGGGAACAGCGCCTCAGCCCCTACCCCATGCACACCCAGCCGGGGCACTGGGCAGGCACCTTCCCCCCGGGCAAGGGAGCCCAAAGCGTCCTGGGAGAACCTGGGAACCGGGACACCGAGCAGGACCTTCCCTAAGGGAGCTGCTGCCCAGCAGGGAAGGCAGCTCGGGAGCCTGGGGCAGGGGCTGCCCCCAGCACACACCGGGGACGCACCAGGGACACACCGGGGACGCACCGGGGACACACCGGGGACACACCAGGGACACACCAGGGACACACCGGGGACACACCGGGGACACACCGGGGACACACCGGGGACGCACCGGGGACACACCGGGGACACACCGGGGACACACCGGGGACGCACCGGGGACGCACCGGGGACACACCGGGGACACACCGGGGACACACCGGGGACGCACCGGGGACGCACCGGGGACACACCGGGGACACACCGGGGACGCACCAGTGCTCCCCGTTTGTCTGAACGGCACTGCCCGGGGCACCCGCCCGCCCCAGCTCCCTGGGAGAGCCTCAGGAGGCTCCGTGCTGCTCCTCACCCGGGCTCTCCCATCCCCGTGCACAGACAAGAACTGAAATTCTCCACCTCGCCAAAGGCCAGCGCAATTTTTAAAAGAGATGATTCCCAGAAATGCTGAGGCCACCTTGATATGTCTTCATTAGGGACAAGTATAAGAAGGAAATTACCACCTCTTACAGTCTCAGGAGCTGAATCCACAGCAGCAGCCCGTGTTTGTCCCAGCTATGCACAACCTCTCCTCTCCCAAGAGAAAACTCAGGTTATGCCCATATGCCTGTTCCTCTCATTCATGAAACTGCCACAGAGCAAAAGATTGTCCTAGTGAGCCAATGGTTTATTTTCTCAAGGATTTTTCAACAGTTCTGCTTAAATTCTCCAGGAGCAGCTCTTTCAGCACCAGCCCTGTGGGCAACATGCTCAGATGTTTATTTCAGCAGGGGATGCTCCATTTGGAGACAACTCTGAGAGGGGAAAAAACGCAAATCTCTCAAATCAATCACGCGGTGCGTTGGCATGCAATAAACACCAATTTCTAAAGGAGAAATCTTTCTAGAGAAACTTGATCGACTCTCTGACAGTGTTACAGAGTTGGAAGATGAAAAGAAAAATTACACATTGGAGTTGCAGTAAAATATTGGGTTTCATGTCTCGCTGCATCCTGATTGCTAATGTGGTTTGAGCTGTGTGTGTGGAAAACACCACCACACTGGAAACGAGAAGGAAGTGAAACAGCCAGGGATCAAGGATAAGGAGCAAGTCCCAGCTCGTGGGTTCCCTGCCACCCGCAATGCCAGCAGCAGGGAACAGCCCCCACTGAGGCCACCCAGAGCCCTGCCCCACCAGCCATGGAAAATTCATGATCTGCCCAGATGCCGTGGTAAATCAGGCACAAAATCAGTCAAGGCCAGGCTGGACGGGGCTGGGAGCAGCCTGGGACAGTGGGAGGTGTCCCTGCCCATGGCAGGGGTGCACTGGATGGTTTTTAAGGTCCCTTCCAGCCCAAACCAGTCTGGGAGTGCATGACCCACCTCAGGGGCAGCTCCTGGGCCCCCGGCTCCGACCCAGCCCAGTGCACGCTCTGCCCTGGGTCCCCCTGCACACCCCAGCTCAGCTGGGAGCAGCTCTGCCCCACCTGCAAGCTCTGCTGCTGCTGTTCTTGGGGCACAGATCCCTGCCACAAAGCTCCTGCCTCATAACTGATGTTTCTCCACAGGATTACCTCCTACCCCATGAGGAAAACACTTCCGTAATCCACCTCTCTGGGATTTGGGAGCTCACCACCAGCACTGCAGGAGGTGCTGGAGGGATCCAGCAGAGCCCAAGTGTAAAGCCAGGGTTCAAACTGCCCAAGCAGGAACCAGAGCCAGAGGTTCTGGTGTGTTTCTGGGCTGAAAGAAATCAGGAGTGAATTTATGCATCTTTCTGTCTCAAGCAGAGGGTACAAAATGCTCCCAAGTTCATTTCCTCATCTGACACTTCTGCTCTGTCACACCCAACCTCTCGCTGATTTGATCTCTCTCCTCCAATTTGTCTTTTCTATTTCCTCTCCTGATCCATTCCTAATTCTTTCTTAATTCCCCCTATAAAAAATGACTGAGGAACCAGTAGGAAATGTCCACAGTGGCAGAGAGTCAGGTCCTCATCTGCTCTTACAGCAGCGGATGAGAGCAGTTTCCAGCTATAATATGTTACATCGAAAGGAAAAAAGCTGCTTTAAAAATCTATATTAAAGCTTTTATCCAATTAATATTTCATTACAGCTGCCTGGGAGACTCGTCACTCCTCAGTCGTTTCATTCTAAGCAGCTAAAACCCATTTGTGCAGTTGTAAATCCTTACTTTTTAATAAGAAAATTTTTGTAAGGTACTAATTAAAAAAATATAATTTAAGGAAATGCTTTTTCCTCGATTGGCTTCTTCCTCTTACTGCTTTTTGCAGTGTGAGGAACAAACATTAAGCCCATCCCAGCTCCCTGGCAGCAGCTGTGCCCAGAGCTGAGCATTTCATCTGCCCCCGACCATCAAGCAGTTAACAGAAAACGGTCCTGGTGCTTTGATTAAACCCTGACAAGCACGTGTTTGATAAGGAGGCGGGCGGTGCTCGGCGGGATGGGGGATCCGGGATGAAGGATGAAGGATGCAGGATGAAGGATCCGGGATGAGGAGTGCGGGATGAAGGATGCGGGGTGCGGGATCGGGGATGCGGGATCCGGGGTGCGGGATCCGGGATGCAGGATGCAGGATCCGGGGTGCGGGGTGCAGGATCCGGGGTGCGGGGTGCGGGATACGGGATGCAGGATGCGGGAT
>WEIT01000557.1:2129-40267 GCA_013389985.1 Dryoscopus gambensis
TGAGTCATGGGCAAGGCGCAGATGGGCCATTAACAGGAGATAGTCCAGGATCGAGTTATCTATGAGTCATGTGGAAGGCATTGATGGACCCATTCACAGAAGACAGTCCAGAGGGAGGAGGCAGGGAGCACCGCCCCACCTGGTCTCAACAGCTCATGAAGATGGTCATAGAATACAAACTCCCGGGCACATCCCACACTGCAACCCAGGACAAACTATCAAATAGAAACTGGATTTTGGAAACTAATACCACATGAAAATAGTATTTTATGAATAATCTGTATTTCATCCAGTCATCGTAAAATCTAAATATATGTATATGCCTTAATGAACTCTATTTTCAAAGGTAAATTTAATTGATAGTCAGATTCTGATATATAAATCACATTGTACATTTTTAATTCCTTACATATCTGACAATATGGAACACTACAATCTCACTCAGAGGTAACAGACAGAACCATCCACTGTCTGAGTTTAGAAAAAACTTGGCATTGTTCAGTCATTGCTCATTGGAATGGAACAGCAGATATTATAATCACTCCAGCATCAGCCCAAAAGTCTTAAATAAAAAGAAAAAAAAAATTGCATCCAGAACTCAGTATTTTAGGTGTATTCCTCAAAGGTTTGGTTAGATGCAAAAAAAGAAAGATTATTTCTCTGTTCCACTAGGGAGGGACTGTTTTCCCTCCTCCCCCCCATAACAATTTCAACTTCAGATAACCACTTCTATTTAGAGAAAGCACTTTCTCTTGTTTATAAAATATAGCTGTGAGACAGTGATTCACTGATACTTTAGAATCAGCCTGCAAAATAACAGTTTCCAAAGGTGATTTTTGCAAGAATAGAATCCAGTCATAATCAGTTGGCAGTTACTGTCAATGAAGCACTGGATGTCACCAAGTAAATGGAAGCAGAAATATCTGGTATCAATGGCATCTCTGAATGATGACCTCTACAGTTCATTATTGCTCTTTGAACTCACATTTCTCCATCTCCTACCAATCACTTTTCCCTTTTAAATAATTTCTTGAATTTAAGAAAATGTAAATATAGAAACAATTTTAAATCTATACATTAAAATATACCATTTTCTGATACTTACATGATTAATAAAATATATTGATTTGAGCACTTCTCTGGTTTCCAATTGCACAGAAGAAGCGGGAGCACTTATCATCCTGACTGCATATCTACACCTTTTTCTTCCATGAATCTGAATTACTGGAAATAGTTGAAAAACCTTTTATAAATCATCTCTGCACTGCTGGCCAACTTATGTATTAAGTTTTTCAGCTTTCTGTAGTCCTCAATGCTGCTCAGGAATGTTCATATGTTAAATGGCCAGGAGCTACTGTGGCATTAAGACAGAAAAATCCCTTGGTTTAAGAAGGAAAAAAAGAAAGATGTTCTGGGTATGTGTGTGATTACCACAAGTCACTTTCTATGTGCTTTTACATATGTTAGCAATGATGCTGAAGTTGAAAAAGCTTGAGTGCATTTCAAATTTATCCATTTACCTTATTTTCTTTCATTTCATTGCTGATCCCTGTCAGAGACTGAAAATAGTTCATGCCTCAAACATTGATATAAGTTTTACTCATCATAAAGAAGCTACAACCAAAGAAGCCTCCCTGAAGACTGGGACTTTGGACTGAAAGTCAAACTGCTAATTAGATAAAGGGAAAACTATTGTTCAGTCATCTCAGGCTGAGGGAAAGGCATGCATCCACAAAAGGCCAAAGCCTCCAGCTGCACTGAGAATCATCCCCGGCTGAGTTTGTGGTGGGGGGGAAGACCATAGCTCAGAGAAGCCAGGATTACACAGACTCCTCCCAACCGAGGTGGGAGGAGGAGGTTTCAGGTGCATGGCATAACCTCTGGTGAGAGACAATAAACACCCATCCTCTGATTACACAAACTGGCCCAGCTATGGAACCCCCAATCCCACAGGATCCACAGGACATTCACATGAGAGGCAGCTGAGGTGGAGTTATAATCCATCAGACTCCCCACAGGGCTCCCCAGAGGCCTTGCACCACACGAATGCATGTGATGGAACAGATCAAGAGACTGTCCTGCTCCCCCAGGGAGACTTGCCTGGATATTGCCACCTGGTTTGAGGGTATATTAACCCACCGGATTCTATGCTTTTAGGGTGGACCTTCACCACCAAGAAGACCAGCTGGAGAGGACCAACAGAACATCATTGGGGTCCACAGAGTGGTGATATTTTCCTTATTCTGTCCTCCCCCACACCCCTATTTCCTACTTCTCCTTCTCCCTCCCTCTCTCTCTCTCTCTTTCTCTCATGTTTACTACCACATAAAACCCATACTATTGTCACTGGCATATGGTCTCATTTGCACCTTAATTTGGGCAGAGGAACTTCTAAAGAACCTCAACAATTGGATCTCAACAATTTCACGTGGTATTTTTCATAAAAAGGAATTACTGTTTTCACAGACAGGTAGATCCTATGAGATCCACTACATGGTTTTGCTGTTGATACACAGTTCATATAGGAAATAAGGATATAGTCTGTTATATTAAAATGTGATTTCTCTCCCTTTCCCCTGCATTTTTTTTATCAAAAAGAAAATTTAATAGTTTATCCATCCTTCCCCTCTGGAATGATTTGCTGGCACTTCAGGATGAATTCTACACACAGCTTGTTAAAGAATCATTTTGGTTGGCTGTGGTTCATCCATATCAATTGAATACTTCAAAGATTTTTCTCACTTTGACCTGCATCTCAAAATCCCTGCAGGAAACTGCATCATACAAAAAAAAAGCAGAGTGATCAGAGTGAATAATCTTGGACTATACAGAAGGACCCAGAACTAATGTCTCATTGCTATTTGCTTATCTATACCTGCTAGCTCTCCTGTGGGCCCAGAAGAAGCAACTTTCTGACAGTTTTAATGTAATATGCAGGCCTTAAAATCCTTCAAAATAAAACTTAAGATCAAATTGATGTTGTATGCGCCACCTCCATCAGAATCTCTGCATTAGAAATATGCCACCCGCTAAGCAGCCTTGCACCTACAGGGGTATGTGTGAGTGTGTTTGCGATGGCTGTGAGGAAGGAGCTGCTTAATGCAAATGATGCAGCTCTACAGAAATCTGTGATTCTGCTTAATGTAAGAGACAATTCCCATATGGAAAAAAGAGTACAGAAAGAGCTTTTTTCAAGATTTCGTATAGGACCAGTGAGGCTTGAAATGTGTGTTTTAAAAAGGTCCCATGGAAAGTGCTGGTTTGACTAAAAATTTTTCAAGAACCAGTTTCACATAAAATCATTTTGTAAAATTACTGGTATAATCTGTGCAGTAGCACTTGGAATGATAAGGGTAAAAAGTAAAATATTTGCAATAGCTTTTAAAGGAATGTATTACAAATATTTTGTGTAACACAGAAAGTCCTAAATTTGTCTTTCATTCCCATTCAACATGAAATTAAATATGAGACAACATGGTTTTTCATGGACAGAATTTAAATTTTTTTGAATATTTTACTTGTACCTGGCTAAAATCTTATTTTTCTGAACATTAAATGAGAAAGATTACATGGAAAAGATGAAATTACTATAATCCCTCAACCATAGAAATTTTTAAAAATTAGGCCGCTAAAATTGTCAATGTAAATAAAATGTCATTTAAGACACCACTGGAATTTATTCCTTAGCAGTACACATTTCTAACCTATCTGATACTGGTTCAGTCCTGAAGCAGAATTTATGAAAGTAGGCAGAAAATTTTCTTTTATTAAATCTTCTAAATAATAAAACTTCTGGTCTATGCTTCAAGGCCAACTTTTAAGTCAAGTTCTTGTTTTAATTATTTCAGCAGGGGTGTTTTTTAAGCAGAAAATGACCGACACAAAGAAAAGTAATATTCTACAGTAAGTTTCACTTGAGCATTTTCATAGCAGCTTATTCATTTCTATACATTGAAAAGTGGTTCCATTATCAATGGGCTTGATTTGAAGTACTGCTTCTCTAAACTTATTGTAATTTCACTGCCACTTATTGTTGTGTGTATCACACTTTCATCAGCACAGAAATGGTGGTATAGAGTTTTGAATCAATAATCTTCTGTGAAAAAATTGTGATTTTTATTGACACAGCTTTAATGAAGTAGCTTTGAAAAATATCATGTTCAGTCACCTGTCAACATTTTTCTGAGTCCTCTACTTACTCATAAAAATCAGTATAACTCTACGAGTATGTGCTACAAGGGAAAAACTGCCATTCCTTGTTCTCCCATTTTGAGTTTGTGCTTCGAAATATATATATATATATTTAATATTAAGGAAAGCCCTGAAATCATCCAAAACACTCCAAAGCAATATTTGAACTATTCAATTTTAGCTTTTAGAAAGGGCAATTTAATTTTTTTTTGGCAAAAGTCGTGGTTAGACCATCAATTTGCCTATCTATCTATTTAATCACCACAGTGTATAATAATGTACATAAACATAACTGTAGAAAATGACCAGGGTCCTGAATTTTCTCCTTCTAGGACAGAGAGCTCTACCAGAGGTTAGGGCAAGGAGCAGCAGTAAATATTTTAGTCCTTTTGTTGCCACTATTTTTTTATTTGTTTTTGCTTCTTACCTGTTTTGATGGAAGAAAGAACAACAGAGAGGTAAATGTAAGTTCGTGAGTGGTTTGAAAGTCATTCCCGTGGTGTTGGAAAAGCCCACTGAAATCATACATTCAGGATTTGTATAATAAACTCTAGAAAGACACTGCATATCTAGATTTCAGTCTGCCCACTGAGATTTCTTTTTCCCAGGTGTCAAGTTCTTCTTGCAGAGCTTTATAATCTTTATTGTCCTAGAGGACTACAACTGTCTTCTTGGTTCAAAGACTTCTACGTTATCTTTAATGTAGCCAGAGCTTGAACTATTAATTGAAATCTCTTTAGGGCACTGCAAAAAATACATGGATAGAAACAGCAAAGTCACAGTGACATTAGCTTTGAGGCTGCTAACTTCAACAAATCAAATAATTGTAATTATTTCATCTGAAATTTTAACTTTCCCTCCTCTGTGAATGAAAATTAATGTCTTTCAATGTGACGTAAATGTAAATCCTATTTGTATGACTCTGGAGTTTCTCTCAAAGTCAATGGGATGACCGTGTGTGTTTGGGTAAAAGTTGATACTTGTTGGCACTTTACTCAGTGGCATCTTTAGAGGAACAAGTATATTTCTTAAATGACTTGTGTTCTTTTAAAAATTATTTTAAAATTTTTATATTTTAATAGAAATTAATTTTTTTCACACAAGAAGGAGTCAAAATCTTGTATTTTTTAAAAAGTGTGGAGNGATCAATTTGTCAATTTTGAATTTTATGGTTCTATACAATGGGAAAGCTGTACATCAGGTTCTGCCCAGAACTGATCATAGTTGTCATAGCACATCTAGGTGAAAATCAACTGACTGTAATGAAATTTTTTTATGATCTTAAAACTGCTAAAAGAAAAAGGGATAAAAATTCATTTATATTACAGCAAAAATCAGAGTAATGTGTAACATTTCCTTTCTCCCTTTCCCATTCTTTCTGCCACTCCCTTTCCTGTTTCCTTCAGACAAAGCCAGGTAATTACTCAAGGTAGTGAGTTTTCTGGCAAAGAAAGAGATTTTTGTTCTGTGTTTGTATAGTGCCTTCTATAATGCTTAGGCCATGATGAGGACTACCAAATACCAGTAAGATACAACCAGAAAAGTAATTTCGTCTGAGTAGAAGTTATAAAGTTTGATTCCTTTAATATTCATGTTCCATAGTTAGAGTCGTGGTCGTGCATATGAGAGTGAACTTATATTAACATTTTCCTGTGGTTTGGGCATTTATAATAGCTTTCTCCCATGTTGATCTCTAAGGTTTAAAAAGACTTGAGTCTGCTTAATTTAAGAGACAATTCCTGTACGGAAAATAGGGTACAGAAAGAGTTTGTCAAAAGTTTGTTTATATAGAACCAGTGATGTTTGAAATATGTGTTTTAAAAAGGTCCCTCGGAAACTGCTGGTTTGACTCATCTTTCTTCTCTTTATTGAAGGCTTCATTAAAAGTCTCTCTATTTATGGTTTTCTACTTTTATGATGCTTACTTGATCATATTGCTACATCTCTGTTAGATGTGATCAAAATTGACCGACAAGTTCTAAGGATTTCAGGGAGAAACTGAGAGAACTATTTTCTTGGGAAACCAGGCTACAGACCTATTGCAATAATGATATAATAATTATCTTGCTTCCTATGTTTGCAAAGCAGAGGGATAGAGTTTGTGTTTCTCCACTGGAATGTAGTCAAGCCTGGGACTTATTTAAGAGTAAACAAGAAGCAAACAATCTTGAAGCAAAGCAAGCCTGTCTTTTCGCTAATGGGATTTCCTATCATGAACTCGTGTGGATCCTGTCCTGACAAAAAGTGGATGCTGGAAGTCATGGACCTAGAAGGAATATAGTGTGGCAGACATATTGGTTTCTCCCCTTGGCTGGCCTTTGTTCAGCCCTGCCATTTCCATTTGACCTTTGTACTAGTTGCTCCCTTCAGGCACTATACAGACCTCTCTCCACGCTCACTATCTATTAACATAAATGTTCAGTTTGCCTATCATAGTGATGCAGCACTGATCATTGAAATTTTTCATGCCTCATATTTTCTTCCTGTTTCACCATTTATGGACTCAGGCTTAAGGAGACTAAAACCTAACAGAGTTACTTCACAGGAAATTGGGTGTATGGATACTTTTGAGATTCTGGGTTTACATGTTTAATTTAAGCCGTAGCAAACTATCCTCTCTATCAGTAGGCAGGCTTTAAGTAAGTAGAAGGGAATATTGTGTTGTCAATTTATTCTGTCAGTTCACTCTCTTTAGAAAATAGACTGCCAAACCAAATCTAATTCTTGCTTTTGCCTCCTTTACTTCTCTCCTCTCCACCCCCCGCTATTATTCCCTTTAGTCTGCACAGTTGTTCAGGCTGTGCTTCTTCCCACCTTTTGTACAATATGTCATCTACAGTCTGTAATTGTTTATCCTGCCATTACATACACCACAAGCTTTTACACACAGTGAAATTGTTGTTCTGGGTATAAAAGAAACTGTAAAAAGAGGTGTAAAACTTGTGATGTATAACAGTAGAGTGAGTGAAATGCATATGGATTTTATGTCTCTAAGTGCTTATGAAAGGATGGAAGGACAGTGTCTGACTCCTTTCTAGAACTTAACTGGAAGAATGGTTAAGAAGCTATCATCTGAAGCATGCTATTTGAACAACCTAGAGTAAAATTCCATCCCCAGTAATGAAACTGATATATTTTTGAAATGCCATAAATGAGGATGAAGGGGAAACCTGGCCTGTAGCATCTAAGGATTCAATATTTCCATGATGATTCTTCATTTGTAGGAATATTTTGACACAAAACCTTGTGTCAAATTTTATTGACGACCAAAGTTCAGTAATTACTTGGCAACCTGAGATTCTGGTGAAAGTCAGTCAGAACTAGTTTCAAGTCAAAATAGTTGTGCACCTCCTCTCAGAAATGCAGAAGAAATCTCGAAGCCAGATGGGAATGGGGCACACAGGTGCTACAGGATGGGAGGTTCCTCAGGGTGGGAGCTAAGGGGATTGTGCCAGGCCATGCCCCTCTGGAGGCTGCAGGCTTTCCTCAAGTGACCTGACCCCTTCCCACAGCCGCGCTGCTGCCCGCTCCTCTCTGCTACCCCTTTCCTTGTGCAGCTGAAACTGAGCGACTCCCTACTGCTGCTCTCTGGGGGCAGCTCTGTGGCCATTATGGCAGCTACTGGTGGCCATTGGTGCTCCTTGGCCCTTACACATCTCTTGTTCAACACTGGCACTGTGCCTGCTTGCCACAGGGATGAGTCAGCCACACAGCAGGGGCAGCACGCCCTCCACACCCAAATGTAGCAGAATGTGCACTCTGGCTCAGCAAGAGGCCACCTGAGTCTTACCTAGCCATGCTTTTCGGGAAATGGCATTTTTATCCTCACTCCTGAATAAAAGAAAGATTTCCTTTCCAAACTCATAGATATCTCAGGAAATCCACAAGAGTCTTTTCTTATCACTCTCACTAAATCCATTGTTACACTGTCTATCAAGACTGGTAAGAAAAATCAAGTGTTTATCCACACAGTTGTGAAGTTGCCAGTTTTATTGTTGTTTTTTTACAGAAAGCATCTGTGTTCCTTTATTGACTGACATATTTTCCAATGCTTTTGAATGTATGCTACTGATATTTTTTGGGTTTCTCTAAACAACTCTGAAAACAAAAAAATATTTTCATGTCTCACTCCTTCACTCCTCTCTCCTCACCCCCTCCCCAATAACTGCAACTGATACATATTCTCATGTATCCCTTCCCTTGAGTCTGGTTGCTGATATTAAAAAGGAAAATCTACATCTCTGTGGGACTTTTGAACATATTGCAAGAGTTGGCAACGTGCAACACGGGGAGGGTAACATTTTAGAGGACACATTAAGGATGACATCTCCAAGAAACTATTTAGTCAATGGAAAAGCTCTCATAGGGAAGTCAGATAGGATATTTTCCTATTTATGCAATGCGCATTGAGGAGTATAGATTTCTGCTAATTATTCAGTCTTAGGCATTCATAAATCAGCTGTTGAATAATCATTGAGAATTTTTATTGATACAAATAGTAGTAAACCTGCCGACATTCATGTCATCTCTTGCATTGGTTTTATTTTGGACTTCAATCATAAGAATGCATATCAAATTACAAAGAACCATGTTCTATGCATACCTGTTCAAGGTACTCCTTCATTTTCCTTCCCCTTAACAGGACAGAGGGAAACAATCATTTTGAGAAAAAAGCATTTGTCCTGCTTCTATCATTGGATATTTTTCTTCATGATGCCTGATCCATCCTAGTTGAACTAGTGGATGAGGGTCTAACAGATAGCATTTTTTCTGCAGCCATTACTTCTTTTTCCATCTAACATGTGTAATGCCCTTTCTCTTGACTGTTGGATTCTTTCAATATAAAGGTTTTTGGCCCTTACTAGAAGTGTATTGACAAATCATTCTGCATTTCTTACACTAATTTAAAAACCCCAATGAAACACTTAATTTTTAGGATTTTAAGATTTGCTCCATTTTATGATTTTCCACCAAGTAATTTGATTTAGAACAAATTGTTGTACAAGCCTTAGAACATATAGCACCTAATAACATATTTTGTATCATATATGAAGCTACATTTTTGTCCTGGGTTATCTATATTCTGATTGCCATCTTCATGAGCTGTTAAAATCAGGTGTGGCAATGTTCCCGGCCTCCTCCCTCTGGGCTATCTGCTGTTAATGGCCCATCAGTGCCTTATCTCATAACTCATCAGCCCACTGTGAGATGCTCTGCCCAGGGGGAAGGAGCCAAGCATTCCATCCTGGATAAAAGGTTGAGAATTTTGCAACAGAGACAGAGTCTTTTCCCACTGGATTTCCAGAGGACGGGAGCTGCACGGCCACGGCTGGACTCTCTGAGGAAAGACTGGACCATTTTCTGCAGGATCACTGCTTCAACAGAACTACATCTGCCACTCCAGGAGGGCTGCAGCCACCGTTTAATCNGGAGGGAATAGGTATGATTTCATGTGATCTCGTGATGGTAACTATGGTGAGGGACTTAGTAATTAGGGGGAGTGTGTTAATTAACATGTATCATCAATATGCATATCATGAAGATATAAAATCGCAGGCTTCCGTGTAACCGGTGGGCACCTGATTTGGGCTTTCTGCTGCCCCTGTGCCCCCGCGCGTTCCAATAAAGCACCAGCATATAATTGCTTTGTGTGGTTATATGTTTTCCAAACGCTAACACTACCAAACACCCTATTGTCACAGGGTGTCAGGTTATATTTCTGACTCTGTCAGTGCTTTGTTTTGTTTTGTACTCTTGCATTTGTTTTTTTTTTTTTCTTTTTTTCAATTTTCCTAGTAAAGAACTGTTATTCCTATTCCCATTTTTTTTTTGCCTGAGAGCCCCTTAATTTCAAAATTCTAATAATTTGGGGAGAGGGGGTTTACATTTTCCATTTCAAGGGAGGCTCCTGCCTTCCTTAAGCTGACACCTGTCTTTCCAAACCTAGACAATTTTCATGAGTATTTTCTGTTTTGATTTGGTTTTTTCCCCAGAACACAGTCCATGGTTCTAACCATATTTTATCAGTTTTGTAGACATACTGTTCACCAGCATCAAAATACCACTTAAAAAAAAATAAATAAAGCATTACATACAAGAGAGCTTGCATCTTCCCTATGGGTATTTCAGAGGTTTCTGGGTGCTGCTCATATTTCTTTAGTTTGTGGCTTGGATTTATGAGGAATAATAATGCTAATATCCTATTCCATGTGTTAACATAATTGAAAATTCGGACCAGAATTTAGAATAGCGGGATATATGCAGAACAGTAGTCTGCTCAAATGAGGGGAACAGAGTATCTGAGGTGTTGGTATGGAATGGGTTATCATCCTCAATAATGCAAAAGCTTTAGTGTTAGGAAAGTAAATTTGGTGATGAACCCAGAACTTTTCAGTATTTTATGATAATTTGAAATCCATTCATTAAAATTATGCATAAGCAAGGTTTTGAAATAAATTTGCCCTTTAAGTCTGGTTTATGTGAATATACAAAAATCTATTATCAACTATCCTTTGACAGTTTTTGCTTTCTGAAGTCAAGTTCAACTTCTTTCTTAGAGAAGAGCTTAATAATTGTGTTTGCAAACATGTCACTGATAATAGCAATTAAAGAAAAGTATTTTGCCAGACATCTTTCTTATGTATTTATAGTCAAATATTTTGCTCTGTGGAGATTAATTACAAATACAGACTAAAATCATTACTGCACTGTCTTCTTAGTCCTGTGCAAATTCTTCAAACTGATTCAAAAATACAGATCCAGTGTCTTTCTATCATTTATTCAGCTGCTTCCTTTAAGGAGAGCAGAGGTACGTTTTAGACTCTCGGTCATTCAGTTCCCAATTTGGTATCTTAATCATATACAGGTCCAGAGCAGGACTGAAGAAAAAAATAGGTTATACACCGGATTCTCTATCTGAAATAGGTTTGAAGAAGTAAATAGGAAGCAAGCAATTGAAGAACCAAGCCACATCCTTTCGGAATTACTATGGTACAGGATTTGAGGGTTTGTTATTTTGGTTGATTGGTGTTTTTTTAAGGAGAACTGCGGGACAATTTTTCAGATTTATTGTTTAAATAGAAATATATGCCTTCAGTCTTTGTTTTGTTAAGAACCTTAGTAGAAGAAAAAGCTCTTGTTTTCTCTGTGAGTTTCCAGTTAAGATTACACTACACAGAGAATATGCATTACTATTTTAACTTTCCATAGGTGAGGGAAGATACTCCCTGGGGACTTTAAACGCCCTCTAGTTTCTGTTGTGACCAAGCTGCCAGCATAACACTGCAAACAAAATTTGTGCCTCAGACTGTTTTCTTGCTTAGTGTAAGTTTTTCATAGAAGGCAGCATATTTATAGATTGAAAGAACCTACAACAGAGTTGGATCTTAGAAATCTCATTAAAAAAATGAGTTTCACACATTGTAGTCATTGCCCTGTACAAGGAGGTGCAAAATTCTGTGATTTTGAATTTATATTCCTCTCAATTAATTTGAAGGTAGTGTAAATTTGACAATAACGATCGTTGACATCAAATGTAAAAAGCAAAGGAGAAACACATCTCTATTTTTCTTACATAGCTCTTTGAGCAGTGAATTACCTTTCTGGGTTTTTTGTGATTTGTATTTCTATAAACTTGGATTAAATTAGAAGGTCACTATAAATTCACACAAATTGTCTGCAAATTAAAGTTCTGTAGATTAATGAACAAATTTAGGTACTCTCTGATAAAAACTTTTTTCGCAGTCAATACAGTTTCTGATTATGGCACTTGACTTCCTCAGGAACATGAGATATTATGAAAAATTACATATCTTAGCATTCTTTTCTTTCATTCTCTTCTGTTCACTCTGGTGGTGTATAATATCAACCACAAGACACTGCACAAGTGTAATACACTTGTATAAACTCATATTTACTTCTCTTACCCTGTTTTAGAATTTTTCTTCCTGTTGTTCCTAAAGCATCTTGTTAGAGTTTACCACTATGAAAGCCTTAATTTTGTTGAGCTTATAAGGCAAAATCACATTCTGTGCAGTCAAGCACAGAAAAGAGAGAAACTTTTGCTTGGACATTCCTTGTTCTCACTTTTAGCAAACGACCTGAATGATACAAATGGTAAGTATTTTCTTTGAATCACTGTGTAGTCCAATCATAAATTAATGGTTTTTCATTTTTCTAATAATTAGAAAATTTTGTTCTTGTTTCTTTTAATTGCAATGAGAACAGGCAACAATAGGATCTGTCAGATGCATAACTAATTTTTTAAGACCTAAAAAAATTGAAAAGGACATAGGAGCATATTTATAGAGAAAGAAACAGAAAATGGCAAAATGACTGCATAGGTTCCCCACAGAGTTAAAATTTCTTGGTAGGTCTCTTCATGCTCTTTTAGATACTTTTTCTATTTCTAAAAGGAAATGCACAAGTTGTGAATGTGATATACCTCAGTGCTTGGAGTTTTGAAAAGTTGAAGCCCTTAAGTGATTGCTATTTTTACATCATGCTTATTTTAGCTGTGTAAAGAAAGCAATAAAGAATGTTGCTATGAAGAAATAATAAAGTACTGGGAAAAAAGTTGTTAAAGTTAATATTTTATTACAAATGTAAATAAACAATTGCAATAATGTTTAACTTTAGGGAGTACTATCAGGCCGAATTATTTACTAGTATACAAGATTTATTTTTGATAGGTAATAAATGCTTTTTAAATTTCTTTTGGTAATTACTGAATTTGAAACAAAACATGTAATCACTACCAGACAAAACGTATCAACCTTTGTTTACTTTAACAAATGTCAGTATCTCAAAAAGATCAGTCTCAAGTGCACTTAAGTCATGGTCCACTTCTGCTGTTAGGTGATATTGTAAAAGGAATGTTTATGGGACAACTGTCCTTCTTCTGATCCTGCTGCTTCTTCTCTTGCAAAAAGAAAGCTGAGCTTTGAATACAAATAATATGTGAAACCCTACTTAACCGCCCAGTAATTTCAGGCACTTCTCATTCTATGAACAAGTGCACAAAATGTTGAGAGGTCCTGGAGATGCTGAAAAAAAGAGGAAGATTTGCATCCTGTTTACATAGGGAATGCAATCTTCTTATTCTCCATCTTTAATTTAAACAATTCCTTTTAAATATTTTACACAAGTTATCTCCAGAACTTTGAATCTTCTATTAAGTACACTAAGGGATTGTTTACCTGACCTTATTTTCCCTCATGCTTTAAGATGCACACTATTGATGATTTTGTTGGCTAACTTTTCATTTAAGCAGTGGAGAAAATCAGAACTGAATTGAAATTCTAGAAGGCCTGATTAGCACCTGTGGGACTCCAGTGAGGTTTATGCTCTCCAAATTTACTTTAGCAGAGGTACAAACAGGAAAAGAAGAAAACACTGTTTGAGTTTTCCCTCACCAAGACAATGGAAACAAGACAAAATTTAAGGAAATATGCCAAGTCAACTTCAGAGAATATCTGTGTGTAAACAATGTGTACTCTGCACATATTAATGGATGCAGTGTGAACAGTTTTCTTTGTTGATTTTTGTGTCTCTGCATTTTTTTAAACAAATTTTATTCTTTGTTATTCCTCTCTGTACAGAGCCAAACCTTCATCTAGATTTAGAAGCACTTGTTTAGTTTACTGAAAGCTGCAGTTAAGCTCATTTGAGCATAGATCTAATTAAAAGACAGCAGGTTTGGTCAGTTATGTGCTGTCAGTTTTCACTGCCTTTTCAAAAGGACAAACAGGGTGGAGGACAAGTTATTTTTTAATGTATGTAGCTGAGAAAAAATCCTAGAATGTATCCTATAGAACTAAAAGAAAGGCATGCATGCCTATATGAATAAGCATATGTAGAGAAAGGGGATGATAGACTGGGACCTGAGTTTCACTACTATGGGTGCCTGTACTTGAACAGTTCTTTCATGGATTGATTGCACCAAATCAAATCATAGCACATTTGAAATCTGCATTCTAGAAAATGTATCTGTTCAAGAAATTGTTCAATATTTTCCAATGATTGATAAACATTTTCCTAGTCCACACAGAACTTCTAGAAACTTTCCTTATGGATTACATTAAAAAATTGAATAGCTTGTAAATGGTAGCTCAGTTGCACGTAATTTGTGATCCACCCTGATTCCAGGTTTGTGTGACAAACAAGAGCCAAAAATAGTTGATTAATAATATTTGTTCACTGTTATGATGGTTGTACCATGAATAATTGTTAACCATTTTTTATTTATTTATAATTGTTCATTACCCTACAGTTGTAAATGTTTGTTAACCATTTTTTATTATTTATTTATAACTGTTCATTACTCTATGGTTGTAATTGTTACCCCACTATATTTGCTACTCACTCCTTTATTATCACTCCCCTGTACGCCTTTTCCGTCGGGAAAACTGCCTCCGCTGCTCCCCAGAATGGCGCCTGTGACTTTAAGGAGGAAAATGGCGTATGCAAATGAGGAGCATCAAGGTACCATTTGAGGAAAAGAAGCCCTAGAACAATGAGCCAACACACCATTGAAGAATAAAAATGATGTCACTAAATCGGGAGGGAGGGGACTGTCCCCCAAACCCCTTTTTCAAAATTTGTTTGGTCACCCTAACTATAGAGAACTGGCCACAGACTGGGACTCTAGATTTCGAGCCAACAAAAGGCCTTACTACGGACTCTTGTGAGGACAGAAGCCCCAGTGCTGCCACTCGACATGACAAAGCTGCACTTGTCCTCCTCTGCATTGATCGTGGGAGCAGCGGGGGTGTGCACGACCCCTCGGACCCCCACCCGAGCTGATTACTTAATAAATGCATCCAAAAGGACCTGTTGTCCTGCCCATTCATTTCAGTTCGGATATCTCAATTTAGCATGGGTAACAAGGACTAACAGCAGTATTTCTGGGGCTTTGCAGCAGTGACAAATAAGGCCAATACAAAGAGAGACAGGAAACTTTGGTCACATTAGGACATTTATAACCTGTTTGTGCAGCAAAGTTCATTTTTAAAAATATATATTTGAGTTGATGCTGTTGTATTGATTTTGAACATGCAACAACAAATAGGTGCAGTTGTTTTGTAAAACCTATAGTTGGACATTGTTGCTTTAGTGACAAAGCTCAGGATGAATATAATTTCAAGAAGCTTCTGTATCTCTATCTACAAGGTTTCCAGCATGTGTGTCATTCTTCACAATGTTTCCAGTTATCACATTTGCAAAACATCTGACTTAAAATTCATTGGGTTTTTTTTTCATTCTGATTTATGCTTTCGTTGATCCACTGCTCCATCACAAAAGGCATTCTCCATGCTGATGATATTTGCTGAGTTCAATCACATTTTCTCAACTATCAGGAGATATCAAATAATGCCTGCCAAATTTTTGACCTGAGATTAAAGGAAAAAACTGGTTTACTACTGCAGAGTCCTATTTTTTATCCAACAAATGGATTACAAAATTATTTTATATTTATTTTTCATCCTTTGTCTTCACAAAGAATTTTTTCCCTGTCATTTGATCCATAGAAAACTTTACAAAAATGACTGTGTCAGTTATTTCCACTTCAAATATTAGGGTGAGTGATCATACCTCCAAGTGTTTGTAAACCTTCTATTATTACTGCACTTAAAAAATAGCCACTAGTGAAATACTGGGGAGGAGACAAACGGAATGAAGTTGAAAACAACTGAATTAATATTCTGATTTATGCTCTGTAACATTTATATTCTCTTCCTCTAAAAAACAAACAAACAAAAAATCATCCAGATCTGCTAAATGATCAGACGTATTCTTTATTTCTATTTGGTCAGGAATGAATTTTGTGAATGTCCTAGATTATGAAATTTCTTCTTATTTATTAAAATTTATTTTATGTGCAGGATTGCAGCACAGATTCCAAGCAAATTTAAATCTAGGTAGCCCCTAGCTATTTGATTTACTTTAGGCAGGTTTTTTTTGGTGGTTGTTTTGTTTTTTCCCTTAAAGTTTTTTTGAGATGCAGCTGAAATAATTCTTACTCTGCTAAAAAGGACAAAAAAAGTGACAGCTCTTCAGAAGTCCTAAGCTGTCTTGCCCCGCATTCAATATTCCAGCCTTTTCTGCTCAGTCAGTGACTAGCTACTTAGGAAAAGACATGGAAGAGTAGTCATTTTTAGCTTCCAGTGAAAGCATTTTTAGCTTCTTTGTGTTTCTTCCCATTCTAGAAGTGACATGCAAGTTCAGTGCTCATTAGTTCAAGTTCTGTTACAAGCTTCTATTTATGTGGAAGCTTCGGTTTGAAACAGCCCAACACTGCAAGAGAAAAGAACTGACAGTTTTAAATATCTGTGCACTGACAAAATTGTGTAGTGAGGAAGATGAATGAAAAAGCAACAATCTGCATTGGACTAGTAAATACAAAGGTTCAGCTGGCTTTAGCATTCATATTCTTCAAAATTATTCTTAGAAAAATAAAACATAAAGAATAATAAACTTTCAAGACAGAAATTAATCACTTCTTTTCTTCTTCTTCTTTTTTTTTTTCTCTCCCTGAAAGATTACATGATGATTTATGGCTTGGGCCAATGTGGAGAACAAAAGTTATATCACTTATTGGCCAAAATCTTGACTCTTGGCTCAGCAACCATCTTGAACCTGTACTCTTCCTATTAGAGGACAGCAGGGACATACTGCCTCTTAGTCACAAAGGCAGCTCATGATGTTGTCTGCTGCCATGCCAGTGCCTGTCACCCCTCAGTTTTGATTTGAGCCAATCACCACAAGCATATATCTCTGCTGGCAAGCAGTGTATCCCAACCAGAAGGCACTGGCTGCTGGTGCCCTTCACCCCTCTCCCAAAACAGCCTGTCAGGGTGCGTGCTTCTCGTTTGAGCTACCTTGCCAGTGTGAAGGTTAAACTTTTGGGTAAAGAAATCAGGATTTCTCCAGATTTTCATACCTGGTAAAGGGTTCAGATCAAGGCCAGGAGTTTTCTCCCTTTGAATAGCCCTTCATTTAACATCAATCTCATTTAAAACATGAGTTTGGCGATACTAACATAGCAGAACTGTCTTTTGAATGCCTAAAATGTACTTCAGGATTGTCCTTTCCCTTTTAGTATAAGACTGTTTTCTCCTGTTAGTCTGTACAATACAGTATGTACAACTTGTAATAACATTCAGGATGTCAATTGCAATAGGAGTAGCCTCCTATATTTTTACCTCATTTAAAGTGATAGTCTTTGCAATATTCCGTTATAATTATGTCCTAGTAACAAGAAAGCAGATATATATTCTACCTTTCCATAGTAATTAGACAATGAAAGTCAATCTGACAACGAGAACATTCTTGAAAGGCTCTAAAGGCCTGTACTTCAAATGCTCCATGAAGAAGGCAGGATACACAGGCAGGATGTGCAGAAGTCCCTTTTGATTCTTAGTGCCAAATACAGGTGTTGCACGCAACAGATGTAAATAAGAAACTGTTTTTCAATATCGAAAGAGTTCTTGAGCCTGGAAAAGCAAATCAGGTTTAAAAGTAAATTTTTTGCAAGCGTCACTTATATCTTTTAACTCTCATCAGGAACAAAATACATTTTAAAGAGGAGGTGTTTCATCTCCCCAAGCAAAACTTCTTCCTGTAAGTAAAAGTCGAAATTTTAATAGTTTCTAAGTCTTCTTTTCCCATGTTCTGAAAACCAATAAATTTATCACTCCCCCCCAAAAGAGATAAACCCTTTCCACAAGTTGTTTCAAGTAACTAACATTTTGTATGAAAAATCACAGAATTCTGTCTTTGACATGAATGTTAATTGACAAGCAAGCTGTCTGATTTCTTATTTTCCTTTCCCTCACAACTTAAGATTTCTGTTTTAAACATACGGCTGAATTTTTGAAGTCCTGTCCCTTTTTTTAAGAGTATGAAACTTGGATGTTATCAGTGTAGCACATTTCCTTGATGTTTCATTTATGTGTAAGAACATTTCTTCCTAATTTCATGTACCCCTTTTGAATAGGTGTTTTTTAAAGTCACATAGACAAAATGTTAATGCCAATTTAAAGAAAAAGCAAACAAACAAACTCCAAACCCAACCAAACCAAACCAAACCTCTACTCTGCTGATTTCTATGGCAAACGTGTCTGTCTGGCTCAGCAACAATTTAAAACATTATCTTGCAGTGACTTCATGCTGTTGTATCCCCTATCACTGCTCTATGCCTAGACATGATTCCTGGTGCCTTTCTGTGCCTTTAAACTGAGCCCAAGAGAGAGGAGAGAAAGAAAAAAAAAAACTGAGCAAACTTTTCAAAACAGTCTGTGCTTCAAGGACACGGAGATTTAGCTGCTGCTGCTGGAGGAGCAAAGGAGGCACTCTTCCTGCTTTTTCAGCTGTTTTTTTTTTTCTGGCTGTTTCTTTGGAGGGAGAGACGGAAAGTGGGTTTTCTGGGACTTCAGCTGTTTCCCTGCTTCTCTTCTGGACTGTTTCAACATCAGAAAACCAGAACTCACTGGGAAAATTTCTACCTTAGGCCCAGAGGGGGCCGAGCTCCAAGGAGAAGAGAGACCAGACCCACAGAGGGACTCTAAAATCATCAGGTTTTCTCTCCCAGCAAGAAATTTTATTATTTAGCATTATTATTCTTTACCTGTGTGTTTGTTAAATAAATAGTTTTTATATTCTCTTTCACATTCCTCCAAGGAAAATATTTTTTTTTCCCCGAACATGGTGGGGGGGAGGGGTGGCTATACCCTGCCTTCCTTTGAGGAGACATTCCCTTTGGACGTTTTCCCTAAATTTGGCCCAAACCACCACAAACGTTTACTTTTGCCTTTACATGGTGATTAAATATCAGGATTTTGGACCTGAAGTAATGATGTCCAAACGCACATGATTAATGAATAAATAATGTAAGAATCTAGTGAAGTAATAGTAAATATCAAATAATATGGGAAGCCAATTTTACTTAAAATCACAGACTTGAAAGTGGCTTCAGAGGAAGAGTCCATGTCCAAACTAGAATGATCTATACTTGTGCCACTGTTGATTGATGTTTGTCTAATTTGTTCTTGAAACATCCAATGACTGCTTATGAGAATATATCTGAGGCAGTGTCAAAAACCATATTAAAGTCAAGATATATTTTCATGTCTAAAAAACCCCGTCATATTATGGTACTGTAGAATGAAGGTAGATTATTGTGACCTGAATTATTTTAGATATCCATATTGACTTTGACTACTCTCTATTGTATTTAACAGTTATTTACAGAAAGAGATCTTGCTTCTATTTTTCTAGGCATGGCAATTTGGTTCCCTGGACTGTAATTCCACAGAATCTTTCTTTCTCTTTTTGCAACTCCCTAATTTTTAAATTTTCTAGTAGTTTAGAAATTACTCATCCTCCACAGAGTCCCATAAATAGGAAAAACAGCAAACTGTTTTTTACTCTGTGTTCACAAGTTAATGGTAGATTTTTTTCTGTGTGTGTTTAGTAACTTCAACTAAGTTTCGCTTCCTGTATGCCTTCTTAGGCTTAATCTCAATGAAGAGCTCAAAATTTATGGGTGCTGGCTGACTCTTAATAGCTACTTTGAAATGGCTTTATCTAGCTTCTTCATTGTGGTGTAGCAGAGAGTAGTAAATTCCACTGTGAAAACTGCCATATTTTTCCCCTCTATTCATTAAAACTGGAAATTTTTCAATGTCAGTCACACACTGCACAACATATTTCAAAATGTATCTTGAAATGTGCTGTCCTGTCATATTCAATGCTGATCTTTTAGTCTTTCCTGGAATGTATTTTATGAATGAAAATAAAAGTTAAAGAAAGGAGTTAAAGGACCCAAAAAAGATAGAAAACATCCTATATTTTAAATCAGAGTCATAGGATATTCACAGTTGGAAGGGGCCCACAAGAATCACTGAAGTTCAACTCGTGGACCTACAGACGACAACCTCAAGAGTCACACCATGTTCCTGGGATCACTGTCCAAATGGTCAGGTTTGGTGCTGTGACCACTTCCCTGGGGAACATGTTCCAGTGCCCAGCCACTGTCTGCATGAAGAACCTTTCCTGAATGTCCAACTT
Organism: Dryoscopus gambensis; assembly: GCA_013389985.1. Classification (NCBI taxonomy): domain Eukaryota; kingdom Metazoa; phylum Chordata; class Aves; order Passeriformes; family Malaconotidae; genus Dryoscopus; species Dryoscopus gambensis. The sequence continues at coordinate 22,389 of WEIT01000557.1, forward strand.
AAACACCCTAGACACAACTTCAGGCTATTCACTTGGGTTTTGCCACTGGTAACCAGAATGAAGAGATCAGTTTCTGCCCCTCCTTTTCCCCTCATGAGGAAGCTGAAGACTGCAATGAGTTGTCCCTTCAGTCTCCTCTTCTCCTGGCTGAACCTCAGCCACTCCTCCTATGGCTTCCCCTCTAGCTGTTTCACCATCTTCGTAGCCCTCCTTTGGGCATTCGCCAGTAGCTTTATATCTTTTTCATATTGCAGCATCCAAAACTGCAAACAACTCTGTACTAGTTTGAAAGCAAACTAGTGAGAAACTTGAAGTCAGAAATACAATTTAATAGGAAAAATAAAATAAATGTAATAGTACAAAAAAACACAACCCACTGACAGAGTCAGAGTACAAACCTGACCCCCTGACAGTCAGGGGGTTCACAGCAGTCCAATTAAATGGTGGCTGCAGTCCTCCTGGAGTGATGGTTCTGTTGAAGCAGTGACTTTGTAGAAAAGGTCTAGTCTTCCTCTGAAGGTCCAGTGGTGGAGTAGAAGGGTCTGGTTTTCCTCTGGGAATCCAGTGGAAAAGGCTGCCTCTGGTATTTGAAATCTCAGCTTATATCCAGGATGGAATGCTTGGTTCCTCCCTCTGGGCGGAGCATCTCTCAATGGGATTATGTAATCTTATCAGTCATGTGGTGATGGCCCATTAACAGAAGATATCCCCCTGGAGGGAGGATGGGTCATGGGAGAGAGAAAGAACTCTGCCCCACCTGGTGTCAACAGCTGGCCCATTAACAGAAGATATCCCCATGAGTTTAACAGGGGTGAGTCATGAAAGAGGTGGGGAACACTGTCCCACCGGTTTTAACAGTTTATGAAGATAGTAATAGAATATATATACTTTTGGATACATCTTACATTGTAACCTAGGACAAACACTTAAAATGCAGCTGCACCAGCGAGAGTAGTGTGGGACAGTGTCTTCCTCAACTGGCCAACCATGCTGTGCCTGATGTCCCCCAGGACAGGGCTGGCCTTCCTGGCTACCAGGACACTGCTGACTCACATTCTACTTGCCACTGACCAGGACCTACAGGTCTGTTTCTGTGGGGCTGCTCATCATCTCCTCACTCCGAACTCTGTATGCACATACAGGTTTGCGTCGTCTCAGGTGCAGAATCCGGCACTTTTCTTTATTAAACTTTATAGGGTTGGTGATTTTTTTTTCTTTAGCTCCAGAAGAAGATCAATCTTCCAAAAGAAAACAAATAAGTAATTTTGTCTTGACTCAGTTGCAATTATTTTCAGCAGATGCACAGGCACAAGAAGATAAATTTGATTTTTCTTTTGACCCTATTCTTTATAAATATTGAGTGTTCTGTATTTGATCATAGAACCACGTTGTTCTTATCATTCCTGTTTGAAGTATTGCTTAATATGTCCAAGTATGTGTGAAATCAAGAAGATAAGGGAGAATAGTTGATTTTATTTTTTTTATTTCCACCTGGTTTATAAAAGGTAAATTATCAGAAGATACCTCTGCTCTGTTAGTGGAATTTCACATTGAGGATTTGTACTATATCATCCTTTCTTTCATAGATACAACACAAAAATAAAAGACTGCTATCCAGTCATACCTGAAGAAAGTGATGATCCTCAATCTTTGAACAAAATATAAAGCCATTTTGGTCAACTACTGAAGGTAAGTGAAGTTGTGTGAGTGTGTTCAGTATAATCACCTTCATTCTAAACAAGGACAGAAGGGATAGGAGCCAATGAGCACCGTAGGAGAAACTACTAACTTTGTGGTTGAATTTTGCAACCTCACATCCTGACTGAGAAGTGCAGATCCTCAGGAAGGTACATAAGAGATAAATACAGACTTATCATCAGTCAAAGTATGAAATCAAAAGGACTCTGGATACTTTGATACATGCTAATTAGAGAAAAAATACAGAGCGTAATCTTGTCATCAAGTGCTGTAATTCTGTCAGATCTTAGAAGTGAAGCATAATTGGGCCATGATAGCACTGGGTGATCTGCATGAAGGGGAAAATTAAGGTCAGGAGGAGTGGTTTTGTTAGTGACAGTCTTTCTTTTAGTATAAGGTTAATACTTCATCACTCTTTCACTTGGGAAGGTGAAAATATTTTCATTTTAAAGGCCTACCAAATCATAAAGAACAGCCAGTTTCCTCCTTCCTAGATAAAAAAAAATTGGTTTCCAAAAGTGTATATAAAAAGACTCATATACCTGTAAAGCAAAAAGCATGCACTCCTTTGGGAATTTTGGGGTTTATAGGTTTGCTCTTCACTGCCCTGAAGCTTGTGAGAGAGCTTTCTGAGTTATCCTCACAGTGGAAGACATTTCATCCCCTTGGCCCTGCAGTAACATCTCTCTTTAAGTTCAGGAAGCTCCAATGATAGCATACAGTGCAAAGAATCGGGATGGTCAAAATGTCACAGTACTCTGCTTTTAGACTCGTCTGCTGATTGCTGCTGTGAGGCAATGATTATACTGCATATATATATATATTTATATATATGTATATATATAATGCACAGATGCACTTGTATAAGAATATGAATGTATGTGATATATGTATATAACACAACAGTCTCTTCTGTGTATAGATGTATATTTGATAAGGTATGGATGAGGAAAAAAAGGACAGCAAACCTTGCGCTGAGTATATTAAAATAAGTAACTCTTTTGCTGCTTAGCTGATTCATTTCAGAGTTTTTCCTTCCCAACTGCTCAAGAGTCATCAGCTTCATTTGCTCCACTTTTCAAAGAATGTCTTGTGGTTAATTTTTGCATTCCATCTCTTTCTTGGGGTTCTCCAACTTTTTTTTATTTTGGTTTGGTTTTTTTGAAATTCAGTCTTTCTCCATCAAATCCTCTTCATGAAAAAGCTCCTTTGAAAACAGGCTTGCCATCATCCTCCTTGACTGGCTTAATAGCAACTCCCTGATTAAGTGAAGGATGGGAGCCCACACTCCCCACTGAATCACTGCCTGTATCTCAAAGAGAATCTGTAGATGTATCACAAGGAAAATATTCTTGATAACTGAGTAATATGGATGAAGTAAGACCACTACCATGAGAAAAGACAAAAACATATTAATTTGACACAGTTTAAAATGCTTTTGATCACTCAGATGAAATTGTGAGAAATACACACAGAGATAGACAGATAAATATAGATGATATACATACAGGTGATATACAGATAGGTGATACAGAGATAGAAGATTAGATAGATAGATAGATAGATAGATAGAAGCTTTTGAAATCTTGCTGAATAATAAGAAATTAAGGCTTTTCAGTATTATACTTGCCTTAAAATGCAGTAAGTATAAGTAACACAGATAAGTAACTGGCTATTTTCATAATAAAATTACAAGCTTATGCTTATAGAGGTAAAATACTCCTAGCTGAGTCCCTTGGGATGCAGCACAAGACTAAATGCTGATCTACTGACCAGAGTAATATTTTTTACATGAAAATGGCTAATTTTGTATACATTCCAGAACACTTGAAAAAATAATCACCACCTAAAGACCCTCCTAAAAGGGAAATTGGATGACGTACTCCTCTGTTTTTATATTCTGGCTAAAGATACAGATTTTTACTCATTGTTTTTTTTCCCTTCTTTCATGACCAATGACACATTTCACTGGAGGGGAAAAGGGTGGATTAAGTTGCTCATAATCTTTTAGATCAAAGTGCAAAATGTACCAGATGAATGCTGTTTTGTTAATTATTTTCCTAACATTTTTCTTCTATACATCACTATATTTCTTTGCTGACTGTCACTCCATCTTCAAACCATGAAAGATTTTACATTATATTCTTAAGGTACACAGTGTTGTGAAAGATGGTCTTCTGTGATACATGTGGAGTAGATCTGGAAGAATCTGAAGATACTTGGTGTTTCCCAAGCTGTATTCAAAAAAAAAAAAGGTCTTCCCTGATTGACTTTAATTTTATCAAAACAATTTATTCAACTTTACAAGTATTCTGTTTCTCTCCATTCCTGATGTGAGTACAGCAACTAATAAAGCAAATCTTATGACTAAAGTTCAGTTTACAATTTTTATGATAACCATTATAGACTAAGATTAAATTTCTCTTTTCTGTTCTAACTTTTCAGTACTAAAAAGAGTAAAAAGCAGTAAAAGCCTATTTTTATCATTAAAATGAGTAGATATAATCCCAGAAGTAGTGCACTGAATAAGAAGGTATAATTTTTAAACAGTAAGTTTTATGATTATCACATTTCTCATTATTACTGTCTTCAAGGATAAGAACAGATTAAAAGACTGAACATAGGAGAAAGCACAGAATGCTGTAACATTTTTATGCAATTTAATATGATCTAATCTCTACCTTTGGTCTCTAGAAATAAAAAGCATGATATCGTAAAAATCATACCCTTGTAATCTGCATTTTAACTAAATTATGTTTTTGGTTCACAAGACAGTCTCTATTTTATCCTGAAAACAGATTATTTTCACGTTAATTAGGTTCTCAGTGCATTAACTATGGAAAAAGAATCCAAATTTTTATAATCTTTTCAATATAATTAAAGCAGACCTTCATTCCTTACTTCAGACAATATGCCCCAACTAGAAGACCAGCAGTGTGACTGTACTAAAAAGTCAAATCTAAGACTCTCCAAAAGACAGGAAAAATTTAAATAACTAAATTATCAACAATGATTTGACTGAGGTAATTTCTACAGTTTGTAAAGATTTTGAGTGCTTAAAGTGAGATTGAGACATGATTCAATTACTTGATACTCAAACTATGACCCTACAAACTCTTTATTCCAATAAAATTTTATACTATCTTGTTTGTCATAGCTAAGTTCTTTTTTAGAAAATTTCTAATACTGCTTCAAAAACATGCTCAGAACAGCCACGGCCTCAGCAGTACTAAAATGTTGGACATTCACATCACTTTTGCACATCACTGAGATAAAAAAATACTATTCCTTTAATTTTTTCCTATGTTTTGGGGCTTAGTCTGTATTAGGTGCTAATAAATCACCTCTAACATAAACTGACATGATTGATGTCCTCATAAAAATGTTTTAAATCTGTCTTAACTTTTAGGCATTGTTAGAGAAGTGAGTGATTCTGAACTTTTGTATAATAGTCTAATTGTTAGGGAATTTTTCTAGGAAATAAGAGAAACATTTAAATGTCCATGTCTCCAAATGTGTTCAAACTACATCCTTTAAACTTCAGGGCAGGGCCATAACCATGAGGGTCTAGTGGTGAAGGAAGAGAAGGGTTCAGTAAAGACATGAATGTTTCCTTCCACTGAGGAAAGAGTTGAATCAAAAAGCAGGAAAAAAACCTGTACGTAAAACAGCAAAGTTAAAAATTCTAAAACTGTCCTGAAAACAAAATCAACTTGGTAATTGCCATTAACTACAGAAATACATACATAACTGTCTATGATGTGAGAAGTATAAAAAAGTTTTGATTTTCATGCTTCCTGAGAAACATCCTTTCTTTATAAACCAAGTGGAAACATAAAATTTCCTTAGTCAAAAGAAAAACCGCCCTAACTAAGGCCTTGATACAAGTCCAGCTGAAATTGTTCCCAACTCAATAGGTGTCTGGAAGATGCCATATACAGATGATGCCTAGATTCACTTAAGCACATGAGGTGTCTCATATAAATCAATGTGATTTCATCCATTTCATAGCAGTGTTTATTTTAAAAGGCAGGCTGCCCATCCACTGAAAAGAGGGTAAAATTCTGATCACTTCAGGAAACATGTAGGATTTATTGTACTAAAGGCATCTTCAGCTACATATTTCAGATAATGTAAAGAAAGACAGATTTTCTACCAGTAATCTCATTCTTCTATGAAATTCTGAAGGACAGTGCTAGAGAATGGACAAGTGAAAATAAAGATATCTATATAAATTTGTAAAAGAAACATATTTGTTCTCCATAACGATATTAGTGTTAGTAAACAATTTTAAGTGTACTAATCCCAGGGTCCCAAGGAATTCTCTTTATGAATGTAAAGAAAATGCTTAAAAAGCACAGTTCCTCACAGCAACTAGTTTCTTATTAAAATTTATGTCAGACACTCAGCTTAGAAATTGTGCTTGCATATATATTAGCTGTAGTAGAGACCTTCTTGGTGCACATTGCTCTCTGTAAAGAAGCTTTAAATGTTCCAAGGTTCTATTTTTCATTTGAGGAGAATGTTTTCTAATAGTATCTGAGGTTTGGGAGTTGGAGTTTATTTTGGAGGGGGATGAATTTTACTGTAGTGTTCTCTATATAGTATCTTGCCCTGTAGAGCTCTGAAGAATTTCTCAGTACTTCACAATTACATCCTCTACGTGCTTGAGAATCTTGTTAAAGGTTCTTGTAATGGTTTAACCCCAGCTAAATAAGTACCACACAGCAGCTTGTTCACACTCCCTTGGCAGGACAGGGGAAAGAATTGGAAGGGTAAAAGTGAGAGAACCCATAGGCTGAGATACAACCAATTTAACAGGGAAAGAAAAGCAAACTAGGGGATTCATTCACCACTTCTCTTGATCAGGCAGGTGTGCAGCTATCTCCAGGAACGTCAGGTTCCATCATGTATCATGGTTACTTGGGAAGACAAATGGTATCACTTTGAACATCCTTCTCTTCCTTCTTCTGCACCCCTCTTTATATACTGAGCATGATGCCACACAGTATGGAATATCACTTTGGCCACTGGGGTCAGCTGTCCCAGCTGCATCGCCTCGCAACTCATTCTGCACCTCCAGCCTACCTGCTGGTGGGACCATGTGAGAAGCAGAAAAGGCCTTCAATCTATGCAACCACAGTTCCAATTAAAACATCCATGTGTTACCAACACTGTTTCCAGCACAAGTCCAACATATAGCTGCATGCTGTGAAGAAAATTAACTCTATCCCAGTAAAACCCAGCACAAGCTATTTGCTCCCTCTTTTGGACCATAAATCCTGAGACCCAACTTTTGCCAAATCAGTGCAAGCAAGAAGTAATTTGAAATCAAGAGCTACAAAGTGCAGAAGTAGTCCCTTTTTCTAGAAGGGTCTATAGAGGTTTTGATTATAAGTGAGCAGATAAGAAAAGGAACACAGGAAAAAATTAAAATTATTTTAAATTTCAAATAAGGGAAAAGGATGAGTGAGACGGATAGCTCACGAGATGGCATTTTTTTTTTTACAAAAATACTGTAAATTCAGGTTATAATCTGCTGAAATAAATGAAGTGATTCTGTCTAAAATCAGGCTGAATAACAACAATCTTGTGCATTGTCTCTCTCCATACCTCTGGCAATTCATAGGAGCTTTACAGACACATTCTCTGAGATGTAATAAGCTTATTTGGTTATGTGATAATCTCTCTTTACTTGAGTTTAGCACTGTTTAAGAACATTTTGAACTCTTTAATCATCATAATTCCTAATACTTCCAGAAAGAAGTCAGCAATTTATAATTGCAAAATGTTTTAGAATTGGTTAGAAGTCATGTAAATACATCCAAAGACCTAGTGAAAAAATGCCTATCCCAGATGATGAACAAAAACTTGTTCTGGAAGCTCATGAAAACTATTAACAGAAAAAAATATTAGGAATTATCTAACAAAGATCACGCATTTTTATTTTACATTCTGACCATGTGCGTTCTTCCTGGACTGGAAACTCATTGCAGTTTTGGTTTTGACCATTGTCAGTTGTGAAGACCTGTTTGTTTAAAAATATGCAGTAAAGGAGCAGTGAAACAGAAGTTCAGCTCTCTCTTGAAGGCTGGACTTTATCAGCAGTAGGTAATGAGTCTTGACTGTTAATCATACGGGGTTTTGTGTTGCCTAATATGTCTCTGTCCTTATCTATTTATACACAGAGAGGGAATATAGTGTCTATTATATGGTAATAATACAGTACATACTGCTGCCTACAACTACAGTGTTTAGATAAAAGATAAATTAAAAGATAAAATATTTTAAAAGTTATAAGAATTTTTCACATAATTATTTATTGAGCACTGAAAATTTAAATACTAGCAAATATTATCTCTGTCCATGGTACTTTAGAAAATTTTCTGATAGGGAAAAACTTGTCCTCTAATTCACTGCATAGGCATAATGCTCATATTTATGATGAAAATAAATAAGTCATCTTTGAGCTATTAACTCTAAATATAATTATGGGCATTTTCTAGAGAGTTTGTTGAAAATTAGTTGACCTGAGGCACTCAGGCTCAACAACTTTCACCTGAAAAATTAGTGCACACTTCATATTTCATAAAAATGCCGCGGAGGGCTTCCTTACATTCTTTTTTTTTTCCTTTCTTTTTTTTTTTTTTAAAAAGGATAATCATCTCTTAGATAGAAATAAATTATTCTTAGTCACACTATGCTTTTGGTTTTGTTGATCCAAGTGAAACTAAGTTTCGAAAAGTGCTGAGAGAGGTGTTCACTCTGCAGTTGGAGTATGAGTTTATAGAGGTGATTGAACACTCCTCATGTTCTACAGTAATGTGCTAAGATGCACTTTAAGTGGGAGTTTAGCCCTTCAAAAATATGTGCTTTGAAGCAGTGCAGTCTGCAGATTTAGATTTGTGCACTGTGTATGTGCATGAGGTAAAAAAATAGTAACAATGACAAATGAATAAATAAGTTCCATTATTTTGGACATATCTTGCCTTTCCTCTGGCCAGAAAGTATGAAGGAAAAAAATAAAGATCATAAGTTCTCTTTATTTATTGCATTCCATAGATGAGTCCACTCTAACAATAGAAATCCACAGTTCAGAAGGTGGACACAGAATTGAAGAACTGAATGAAATCTTAACTGTTGTGAAATTAAAAACAATGAAAAACAGTGTTTGGATGAGCAATGCACAACTCAAGTTAGAAACCCTACAAAATTTTAAAACATTTCACCTTTTTTTCCAAAGGACAACCTTAAAAAATACTATGCAACTTCTAAATCTATTATCCAGAAAGACCATATGAACAGCAATGTACTTTCCAAAGCAGACAGGTGCCCTTTTGTTTGTTTTTTTTTTATTTTGGGAAATTTGATTTATGCTGCAACTTTGCAAATATATCTGAAAATATATATGGATTTTTTTCCCATATCCCAAATTCCTTTTAAACCATATTGCCTTCAATTTCAGCCTTTCCTTTCTAGTATCAGTATTTTTGTCCCACAATTTCAAAAGGTTATTGAATAACTTATTGTTCAATTAACTTACTATTATATGCTAACAAGTTATTAGAATAACTTACTAAAGGTAACAACAAAAGTAGAATCTAACACACAACCATTTTAGAGCTGGGCACTGTACAGTTGTCCATGAAATACCTAATTTTGGTCTGACTTTATTTTGCCACTTTGTTTTCCGTTTGATAAACAACAGTGTAACCTTTCTTTTCATCAAAATAAATTCACTGTTCTTATTTCTTATTTTTAGGCTTGTTTATCATTCAAAGCATTGCAAATGAAACTGTAAAACTGGAGATGTTTTGGTTTCTACAGAGGTAATCAGTCAAAAAAAAATTTTGGATGTCTGCAATCAATTTGGAAATCTCAGAAGCAAGTCTGATATCAGCATTAAAGGTTCTGTTTGATGTCTGGCAGCTAGAGTAGGGAAAGAAATCTGCCTTAAATATTAGCTCCTAGTTTCTGCTACAAGCAGGCATTTGAAAGTGTGACTTTGAAAAAAGTTGATACAAGTACAGAAGCTCGAACTAGCTTCTGCCCTGTTTTAATATGAAGCTATAAACCAAAAGTAAGCACTTAAATGCTGATTAAGGTCAACAATCTCTTTGTATCTGTCTTTCTCTGAGGGTGAGTCTATATGTTATGAATAATCACAAAACAAAAAGGAAATACTTCCAAATTTTTCAATTATTAAATGGTGGGTGAATATGTATCACTTAGAAAATAATTCAGCTTACTTGACATCGTCTCCCCAACAGGATACTTATCATTCGGATCTAGCTCAGTTAGAGTTGGTTGAGTTTGGGTTTTACCACTTTGGTTTGGCTTGGTTTATTTGTTGGTTTGGTTTTTTCTTTTCAAACATATTTATCTTCATTTCACATGTCTGTAAAATATATTCTGTACCAGTGATGTGGAAGGTAGAATTGTGTTAAAAGCATAGGTGGGTGAACAAGGCCTTCCTGCTTGGCTGGCTGTCCCAAAATGTTACTGTGGAAACCATCAAATCCTGTCTTTCTAAATAACCATATTAGCATATTTAAGAAGAAGAAAGACAAAAAACCCCAAAACCTACTAAAAAAAAAAATCCCTAACAATCTTTGCTACTCTGTTTCATGTTTATAAAAAGATTTTGCAACAGAAAATCCTTTCACTTGGTATAAATGAAATTCAATCAACAGTTCACCATAAACACTGCCTGATAAAGATGGTCAATGGATAAATTACACTTGCTAGAACCAATCATCCTGTGTTCAGTCTCACATATTTGACTCAATAGATTCCCTAATCATAGAGAAAGTAAGCTTTGAAAGCAAGAGAAGGTTTTTGCATGACTTCTCCAGAACTAGGAGATGTTAAACTCTGGACATAGAGAACAGAACAAAAGCACAAAAACCTTTTAAACTTTAAACAATATTTTTCTAGTTTTAATTATATTTTAAATCTTTATATTTCTAAAGTGCTCTTTTTTAACTTCTTTCAAATCTTTAATGTGCTTCCCACATTTCAAGAAGTATCTTTACAAGGTGTGTATTATATGTCTCCATTTTAAAGTATTCACTATCTATTTACCAGGTATTTTTGTATCATGGCCTGTTTCAGAAGGTTTCCTTTACTAAAAAACAAGTGCTAAAAGTGCTAGAAGTTTAAATGAATCTTTTTGTTCTTTAATGAGATGAGAAGACTCATCTGAGAGACAAGTTTTACTGAATTATTGAAAATTATTTAAAGACTTCATCTATTTTGTTTTTCTGCATTTATCCATTTTTTAAATTCACTGTTTCTGCTGGTGGGGACTATCCCCAAACTAGACATGCTCTTCAGCTGCTTTAGTGTAAACTCTGTTATCCTTCTGTTATCTGCCTCTGCTGGCAGATTAGACTAAGACATCAGCTCTGTTCTGAGGTCAAGCTGTAGATTGACTTTCACATATGTGTTCTCTGCTGAAAAATTCTTTGGGGAATAAAGACAAATTTTTCAGGCAAAATTGTGCAAAAGAATTTTGGGCTGATAATCCCTAATTTCCACAACACAATTTGCTGATCTGATTTGTTAAGGGATTTGTGAAGTAGCAAGATTCACTCCACAGATACCTCAACTGATGCTGGTTGAGCAGTTAATAGGAAAGGAAAAGCTGTGCATGCACACAAAACAGAACAATTCACTTCTTCCTATAGGCAGGCAGGTGCTCAGCCATATCCAGGAGAGCAGGGCCCTACATGTAACAGTAACTTGGGAAGACAATCACTCCAATGTCCTCCCCTTCTTCCTTCTTCCCCCCACTTTATATACAGAGCATGATGTCATATGGTCTGGAATATTCCTTTGGTCAGTTGGGGTCACCTATCCCGTCTGTGTCTCCTCTCAGCTTCCCAAGCACTCCTAGGCTCCTCCCGGCAGGTCAGCGCAAAAAGCAGGAAATGCCTTGGCTCTGTGTAAGCCCTACTCAGCAATAACAAAAACATCTCTCTATTATCAACCCTGTGTTCAGCGCAAATTCAAAACACAGCCCCATACCAGCACTGTGAAGGAAATTAACTCTACGCCAGCCAAATCCACTATCTGCAAAGTTTTATTCAAGATGTAATTTTAATGTTTGTTGTGGGTTGATATTGGCTGGTAGCCAGACACCTAGCTAGCTGCGATGTCACTCCTTCTCAACAGGACAGGGGGAGAATTTAACACTAAAATTCTCCTAGGTCAAGGTAAAAACAGGGAGATCACTTAGCAGTTACCATCATGGCCAAAACAGATTCAGGCTTATGAATATTAATTTAACTTTTTGTCGATTAAAAATAGAAGTTGAATGATGAAAACCAGACATGAACTAAAATGCTTTTCCCAACATCCCCCCATCCCTTTTCCCAGGCTCATCTTCACTCCTTCATCTCCGATTACTCTACCTCCTTGCCCCTGAGCAAGCAGGAAGCAGAGGGATGGGGAATGGGGGACTGTGGTCAGTCCATAGCAGCTCCTCTCTGCCGCTCCTTCCTCCTCACACTTTTCCCAGCTATTTCTCTGGGGCCTTCCCAGGAGCTGCAGAGAAACCCCTGCTAGGTCCCTCCCGCCTCCATCCCCGCTCCCGCTCTCCCGTGGGGGCTCGCAGGGCTGTTTCCCGCACGGTTCCCGTGGCTCGGCCCAGGCTGCCGGGCAGCGTTTTGCCCTCCCTTGCCCAGGCTTTCCCCGGGGCTCTCGCCCGCCCGCCCGTGGCTGAGGGGCTCAGCCGTGCCCTGCGCTGGGGCCGCTGCAGCCGCTGGCACTGCCTGGGGCCGGGCCGGGCAGACCTAGCACAGGCCCAGAGCCAACACCTTGAGTCAGTAAGTCTGTATTTAAAAAATTAAATTCCATGAGAAAACAGATGAGGAAGAAAAGACCCAAGCACTGTAATGTTTTCTTTGTGCTGTCTGTATCATACAAAGAACTGGGGAAAGAGAAAACAAGCCTTCATCTGTTTTGTTCTTAGTACTGTAATGCCATTTTTGTGATTATAGACGTGCCTGGGATCAAGAGCAGCCCTAGAGCCAAAATCGCAATTCTTCCATAAAATATTTTACTCTTTCTTCATTTGGTACCCTTTTTAAATAGCTAAAATCATAACCTTTGTTCACCCAGACAGTTCAGATGTTGAAGTTGAGAGATGATATGTAGTATAAAATATGAAAATAAAATTGTTGTCGCATCCCTCAGTGTGGAGAGGAGAAGAGAGAGGCAACAGGCAGGGATTGTGCAGTCAGAATAATTTATTTCATTATTTACAACCTTTCTTATAGACTTTCTGCTCCATAGTGTAATTGGTCAATGCCTCAGCCACCCCCTTAGGGCCACTGGCTGAAATCTTCTCTCAAAATATTTTCCTACTGTGTTATAAACAAATGCTAGCAAGGTTACAGGTGTCCATAGCTTACAAAACTTCTACTGATAGTTTCTGTGAGAAAGAAAAATCTCTCATGGGATAGAAAGCAGCTCTTGCTAGCAGCATTTTGTATCCACATAAAATTAATTGTTTCAATGATCTTTTGGTTCAAGAATTAAGACACAAATCACCAAGGCTCGCCTCAAACTGTATCTGATCTTTGCAAGTCCACAGAATCAGAGGAAGTTTGGGGTTGGAAGGCTTCACAGGAGATCCCCTGTTGCAGCTCTCCTGAGCAGAGCAGAGTGACCTAGAGCAGATGGCTCTTGCTGGGTTTTTTTTAATATCTCCAAGGACAGAGACAGCTGGTTTGTGGGCAGTCTGTTTCAGTGTTTGACATCCTTCCTGCTAAGATATTCATACAGACTGATGAGGTCCTCCCAAGTCTTCCAACCAAAAGGTTTCAATCTTTTCAGTCACTTCTCAGATGACTGATGCTCCAAACCCTTTTCATTGTCGTGGACCTTCCCTGGACTGGCTTAAGTATGACCATGTATTTCCTGCACGGAGGTGCCGGGAACTGGACACACTGCTGGTCTGATCAGTGCTGAGTAGACAAGAATGATCACCTCCCTCCACCTTCTTGTGACACTTGTCTTCCCAATGAAGCTCAGGATGCTGTTGGCCTTTTATCTAAGAACACATTTCTAATCAATGGTCCGTGGTGACCCCAAGTCCTTTTCAGAGTTGCTTTCCTGCCATAGAGTTATTCATGCTTGGTGTAGGACTTTGCTTTTCCTGTTGTTGAACCTGACAAGGCTCCCATCTGCTCATTTCTTCAGCCTGTCCATGTCCTTCTAAATAGCAGCATAACCATAGAGCATTATCAACCACTTCTCCCAGTTTTGTGCTCTCTGCAGATTTTCTGAGTACCCACTATCTCAGCATCCTGGTTGCTAATGAAGATTTAAGCAGTATTTGCCCCAATATCAACCCCTGAAACACATCACTAGTGCCCAGCATCCAGGTGGACTTTGTGCCACTGCTCACAACCATTTGAGATTGATAGTTGAACTAGATTTTGTTCCACTTCCACTTATCCAGTTATCTAGTCTGTTCTTTATCAGGTTGTTAATGAGGATGTTTTGGTTTTACAGTATCATTCCAAAGTTATTAATCTAGCACCTTCATATTTTTCCCTGCGAAACCAAATTTAATTCAACTGGCAGTTACATCAGTTAAATAAATGTTATTATGCTGATCTTATATAAAAATAACCCCCTTATTGCAAAGCTTAAAACACTGTAGCAGTTCCTAAGAATCATAACTAAAGCGGAATAAATGTTCAATTAAAAAAATCTACATCATAAAAAGGCAACAGTTTAGTTACGTTTATATATATAAAATATAAAACGTGTAGCATGCAATATGTATTTCATTATATAAATATACATCGTTTCTATATAATATACTTTATATATTTCATATATTTAAAAAAAAAACCCCTCCAGTGTAAATATCAATGTGAAAACTGGTGAAAAGGAACTACAAAGTCACAAACAAAATCACTGTGGCTTGGGCCTGTCACCCACAAACAATTACAGGATTGCTTTCCATTTCTGTTATGAAGTTCTTTCACCTGCACTGTGCCACTGAGTAACTCAAAATTGCGTGTGTAAGTCTGACAGTGTGATATATAGTCCACAGTAGAGCACCCACATCAGGATGAGCCATACTAGGGGCCCAATCCCTGAAAGTTTTGAATTGGACTCTTTTGAAGTATTTGGGCTGTAATATGTGATGTCATGTTTTGGTGACAGAGGAGAACTTAGTTTTTTCTTTGAACATTTTCTTCTTTCACTGTAGGTGGTACCAAAAAGCATTTTTCACTTGGGGCAGGGATTGACATCAGCAGTTTTATTTTTATAGTATACACAATTTTCCTTAGCTCTCCTATATCTTTACAGTAGAATTACACAACTACTTAGATCTATATGAAACTCAACACTTTCTATCAAGACAATAGCACCAAATCTTTTATCTAGTTAACTACACAACCATGAGATTTTCTTAGTATTTTAGGTTCCTGGTTTAATGTAAATAAATTTTACATATATATATATGTAAAACCTCCAAATCCAAACAAACAAAGATCTATGAATTTTTCATGGTTTTCTTACACAAACCACAGATATATATATAATTTCCTAAACCGAAAATCAGTTGTTCAGGCATATTGTTAGGTAAATCTAGCCCACATTTGAGATTAGTTTTACTGCTGGGTTTGTTCTACAACTGACTGTAGAACACTCCTGCTTTGGCATTTCTGTATCTAATTTTCCAAGATCAAGAAACTTCACAGGCATTACTGGTAGTACACTAGATCAAATAGAAAATATTCACTAGTGCAAGGAAAAAAACTATGTTCACCAAGTGCTAACCTAGGAAATTTATTGCTTGTCAAACTCGTGGCATGAAAAAAAGCAAGTTGATAAAACAAGTTTGATAAAGCAAGTTGACATTTGAACTAAAGCCAGATTCTCCTGCTGATTCTTCTAGATACTTGCTGATTTTTTATTCTTTTTAAGAGTATGGAATGTAAACGTTTTAATATCAGTTTTCTTGGCAGATCTTGTTCTTTTATTTTCACCAAAATCTCTACTTTGAGCCTGCCAAATGGATATCACCACTAACATTTCAAAAAAATGTTTTAGTGCCACTACCGTGCATCTTGATCCATTTAATTTTTCCATTAACTGCAGTAATAATGGATTAAGTGAGTATTTTATGCTTTTTATATTCCAAACCAAACTTGTTTTCTTTGCATGTTTTGGCAGGAGCAGAGACATTAGATGTGGCATCTGCCAAGGAGTTAATAAGATTTGAATGCAATTTTTATGTGGTTCTAATGATTTGATGCCTCGATACTTATAGGGGTGTCTTGTACAGTGAAAATGTTTGCTAATTTACTTTGAAGCCTCATTAGATTTACTGATTCACTGCCATGATCTGGAGGAATTTGTTCAGGTGTTAATTTCATTTTGGCTCATGTCTTTTTTAGTTGCATAGTCAAACTACATTTTAGAGATGCACTTTCTGAATGAACAAAACCCCCCCCAAATTAGACAGAAATCAACACAAGTACCAAGACTAGTAAGAATTTTTGTGCACATAAGCATGGTTCAGCATTTCAATGGAATTTCAAATTAAAATGTGTGAAAGTGAGAAAAAGTTAGAGATTAATGTTAACAAGAAAAAGTCATTAAAATAATAAATTCATAAAAATATTTGGTTCATTTCTGAAGACAAAAAGTTTTACCTGAACAGTTACTCAAAAATAAACTGTAGAGAAGTTGATTTGAAGCTTAAAAGGAGAGTATAATTCTAAGAAAGAGAGATGTCTCCTTACTAAAGCCAGATTCTCGGAGGTGCGTAATCCCTTGCATCATTTTCAGCTCATGATTAGTTCTGCTGTAGTTTAATGATTGCAGAATTATATGACTGAAGTTTAAACACAGAATTATGTGTATTTTTGGTGAATATAAATCCATCTTTCTGGGGTTTATTTTAAAATAAAACCCAAGTAAGACTTTAGTACTAAAGACTTTAATCTTACTCTTCTTTTACGTCAAATTAGGAAGTTTTTAATAAGGTTTTTGCCTAGAATTTCAGCCAGGAAATTTAGGACACCCTAAAATATATTCTATTTTCTCATGAACTACCAAATCCATCTGTCTTCCTGGCACTGTGATATATCATTTTGTTCTCTAACATAAAGTTAATAAGTAAATAGAGTGTGCAAACCCTCAAAATAATTCATAGGATTGGTAGAGAACTGCTTTTCATAAATGGAAGTGTATTTCAAATGAATTTTTTAAACCATTCTAAATAAATAACTAAAAGAAACATGACAGTTAGGAAATCTTTTTCCACAAAATATTCCATAGTAAGAAGAAAAATGCATCACCTTTCACCATATTTTCTTTATCTATAATTTTTTTTGCCAACATCTTGATATAGGGTTTACAATATAATCTTTCTTATTTTCAAACAGGTAGCTATAAAGTCAATAGTGAAATTTCTTACAAACTTTCTTTATAATTAAGAGTATGACTTAGATATTAAATGCATATTTTCTTTTTTAAACAGAAACCCTGATTCTTCATGCTCTAATTATTTTAATGAAGATTTTTCCATTACTACCTGGCTTGCATTTTTCTATTTCATTTTCAATCACTTTATCTCGCAACAGAGATTTCTTATCTGTTGTTGCACTTACACAAACTAATAAAGTTGTTCATTCGTAGCCTTTAGATTGATTTTTTTCTCTGCTGATTTTTTATAAAGGAAAGGACTATACAGATATGGGTTAGACAGATGCAGCTGAAAGTTTTTGGGCCTTGGCTTTTTGTATTTTCGAGGCAAAGCCACTAGGGCTGCACAGCAAAAAGAACAAAGATAAGAAACTTCCTTTAAAATTTACATACCCCACCAAAAAAGTCACTGTGGCTTTATTTCTAAAAGGTACGAAATGATAAAAAGTGGGACAAATCAAGAGTCTTGTTTCCATCATACTTTACAAATTTCATATCAAACAATCAAAAGATAGAAGTCATCGGGAAAGTAGTTCTGTGTTTCTCACTTCCTTAATAGAAGTTAAACTTGAAAATAGGAAGTACGGCTTTGAACCTTCTCAGGCTCAAAACAGGCTAGATCTTGTACTTCCAGCTTCCTGAGAGTGTTCAAAACCTCTGAAATATTATGTAAAATGTAGGTGCCATTAACACTGACAAAATGTTCTTTGAGCAGACACATT